>CM042756.1:2527458-2582458 GCA_022496165.2 Catalaphyllia jardinei
GTGATCGCTACAATGGCTAGGATCGCGGATAAAAAGTTCAGCAATGTTGCGATCATATGAAAACGATGATGTTAATCGTGACGGCCGCTGGGATAGATCTCTGTCGACATCATCATCATTATCATCATCATACTTCTATTATTATTATTATTATTATTATAATTATTACAATTATTATTATTATTATTATTATTACTTTGTAGCGATCATGGCAAGCTAAACAGCAATGTGAAGTTCGATTAGTTCTGTTACGATTGTATACATTGTAATCAGCATGGATCAGGTTATTTTAGCAATCAAAAAAAAAAAATGAATATATCAAACTTAGAACTTCGCAGCTGAATGAATCTCTCTCGCCGTCACTAACACCTTTACACTCACAAAGGTCGCTATGTTTACCTCATCTGGCTCGTGTACGTCAAGACTGGAGCGTATAACTTGATAAGCGTCGATAAAATCCTCTACAAGAAAGAACAACAAAGGCTGTGTCATCCACACGCACATTGTATTCATACTCTTTTATCATTAATAATAAGTATCAGTATCAAAACTGGTATGAACGGATTACAGGAAAAAGAAAATGAGGAGTGACTTTCACCACAAAAGTCAAGAACTTTTACAATGACCACTATCCAGTTAATGGTTGAAGTTTAGTACTAACCATCTTCATCTGATGACACGTGCTTCCACGTGTTTTCTCGAGTAGGTGGGGCACTTTTATGGTCACGTCTTTGTCTTCGCCTCGGTGTTTTATTGCTTAACGTTTTATTTTCGTACGGGAACATGGAGTATTCCTCTAGACTCTTTGCGTTACTGCGAATGGTGTCAGCGGTTTGCGGCCTCTTCAAAGACTCCTCGTTATTAAGGTACATCGTGTGGCCTGCGAATGAGAAGAGCAATACGAAACAACAGAAAAAGAACATTGACAAGACAAGCTTTACGATCAGTATTACGATACGGGCACGTTGTAAAGCTACTTTCTAAAAAATGGCGTGACTAGTTTATCTAGTTGCTAGACTTGAATTTAAGCCGCGGTCAATCCCTCTTAGGTGAACTTGCGCGAGCGAGAAATCAACAACATTGATTCGAGATCAAAAAACAGGTTTTATTACACGACTCAGGCACTCAGAGAGCCAACAACTAAAATCGACCAATCAAAATGCTCTATTGCTGGTCCAATATTCTCTAAGTATTGGACCGGGCATTGTCCCGAATGATCCCGCACTTGTGAAAAACCTTAAAAGCTTTCTTCATGCAGTCGTATAATAAATCCCTTATTAACCAAGCTTGCTCGGACCGTACTGGGAAAATATCGGCCCTCGGTCCTTTTTGTACGGACCTCGCTGCGCTCTGTCCGTACTGTCAAGACATCTGGCCGATATTCTCCCAGTACGGCCCTCGCGTTTGGTTAATAAGATGTATTTAATTGCTCCATCAAACTTTGGTTGTGTGTGAAACTTGTATGCAAGAGCATAGTGAGGAACGCGTGACAAGGAAATGCATTACCTTTTATCCTCGCTGTTTCTTTCCTCGCAGCCTTTGATGTAGCCGTAGTTGGGGAACTGCTTGGTCGAGTGGGCTTTGCTGGGAATAGGACATTTTGGTCTGTTTTCTGTAGCGCTCGTATGCACCACCTCATCAAGGTACTCTCAGTTTTCCTCACACTTGGGGGCCTTAAGGAGTCAGGCGTTTCACGTCCCTCCACGCTGGCTTGTAAATCCATCTTATCGATAAGCCGTGCAACATCATCGTCGTTATGTTCAAAGCCATCATGGTTCGCCTGATCTGTTCTTGAACCCGAATTCTCTGTAGGACCATGCTTGTATTCAGAACGTCCCTCTGCAGAGCGACTTCGATATTTTTCCAATCTCTCGGCATTTTCACGCCTACTCCTCGCTAGTGCAAATATAGTCAACGGAGAAATACCCGTAGTGTTCTTGGACACTTTACTGAAGAGATCGTCGGGCCTATTGCTGTTGTAAACTGGTACTACTGCTTCCTTGAAGACCAAGCCCGTATTGTGCGATCTTGAAGTTGGAGAGTCTCTACCAGACGTATAAAGACTGGGCAGTTGCTGTCGATTTGCCCGTGCTGGTAGGAGGTTGTCTGGGGTAAAGCTTACACTCTTTTGTCCCCTGTGGCTTCGTTTCTTGCGGAGAGAAGATGTTGAATCTTCTGCTGCTGCGGACGTAAATTCTTCGGGTTCTTCTAACTCATCGTCATCCTCGAAGTCTTCAAGAATCTCAGCAGCATCTGGGACTTCATCTGCTGGCTTTTGTAAGACTTCTCCTGTGTCAGGATCAATGTACGTCACTAAAGGCACTCCATTGGTTTCGGGTAATTGGCGTTTTTCTGGCTTCTCCTCGGCCTCCTCGTTCTCTTCTTGTTGGCCTCCATGTTGCTTATCTTGGGCCTCCGCTGCATTTCCGCCTTCAGTCTCAGCGGAAGGATTCCTCCCGCTCGCATGAGCCTTCGCTGCGTTTCCGTCAGCGGTTTTTTGAAGTGACGGAGACGAAGTTGTATCCCGCTGTCCAAGTGTGTCTACGAATGAAATTGTACAAAACTTATGATATTAATGGTCAACTAGCGTCTCTATGTATAACAATAAAATCGCAGAAATGTTGGACAACAAAAAAGTTTACATTTTAAGTGTCGAAAAGGTATACTTATTAACCTTTCGCTTTTTCCTTTTCAGAGGTCTTCTCCTCGTTCTTTGTTGAACGCAAAGAATCCAACTCTTGAGGAACTGCGCTAGTTCTAGAAATACGCCGAGCAGTTGCAGTGTCTTGTCGTACAAGAAGCTTTTGTTCCCCTGAAGGCATATTAACAACATTTGGCGTTTCATACGAAGAATCATCTTCTTCGTTCTCTTGAGTCGTCACCTTGTTCTGCTTTTCTTCGTTCATTGCTTCAGTCTCGTTGTCAGCCTTTTTCGTCTCATTTTCCTCTCCTTCCTTCATTGCCTCTTCCTCTCCCTTTTCTTTTGGTTTCTTTGTTTTCTTTATCACGGCAGGTCGCGGGATCCGCCTTGGCTGAAGGTAAAAATGATGAATACGATGCTAAAGATGAATGAAAGCCTGGGACCACTAATTCGATAATAAACAGCTACTTTTACAACTAACCTCTGCTATTTGTACAAAGTAATCTGTTGCTGTACAAACTCAGTGTTGTAAAGTATCGGCGGGCAAGTTAAACCCGTGGCTATTGATCAACTAAATCAACCGCGTTTGTGAGTTTGTAGAGCTAACGTTTCGACCGACCGACAACCCTTCGACTTTGTTTGCTGAACGATGGGCTAAGGTCCGCTTAAACCTAAGTCTTTACAAACTCGCAATGACGGCTAATTAACCTTTGTCACTTTCATATTCATAAATAGCTCAGTTTCTGCTGCTTGCACGGGCCTCCTTACCTTAAATGTCTTTGGTTCTGGTTTTTCGACCACCGTTCTCCTCGCAACCGGGGCAGCATATCTGGGGCCTCCATAAGCAGACCGCAAGGACCTGGAATCGATGGTTATGTTACCAATTCTGCCTTTTTCTCTTCGAAAGCTGGGAACGAAGGAAATTTTCTTCTTTGTTTCTTTTGTTGTTTCGTTGCACTGGTCACAGGAGGGGTCAACAATTTGCTTTTGTTCTTCCTCTGTTTTTTCTTCGCCTGAAGGAAAATTCAGAATCATGGCCATGAAGTGGTTCAGGGATGGTCATATTAAATTTCAGTGGTAATAGATGTCCAACCAAAGAGTGGAAGATGCGAATACAGCCATAACACTATACTGAAAAAATGATCTGAAAAAATTCAGGCTTTGAACGGGATTCGAACCCACGACTTTTGCGTAACCGGTGCAATGCTCTACCAACCGAGCTATCAAAGCCACATGAGAACGGTCGTGTCTGGGTTCGAATCACGTTCAAAGCCTGAATTCAGGTCATTTTTCTAGTAGTGTTATGGCCGCATTCGCAACTTTCATTCTTCCATCATTAGATTTCAGTGTCGACTGTCATCAAATGCCCAGAGTCACCTTTTGTCCCACTCAGTCGGCAGGGCCCTGGCACGAGGAAAAAGTGACTCTGAAGCACATGATCTAGACCCCATGCAAAAATGGCTGCCTTTAAATTATTCTTTTGTTCGTATTCAAAATAGCCTCACTAACTTCGTTCGGGATAACAAATTCTTTACAATGTTTGACTCAAAAACGAGGTTAGTGAGGCTAATTTAAATACGACCAAGAGAATAATATAACGGCAGCCATTATTGCATAGGGTCTACATGTTCGCTAATTAAACGCTGGTTTCCTTCCAAGCACGAGGAGGGCACGTGCCTCACAGACTTGGCAATTTTTTCGTTTACATTCAATTGAAATTATTGTAAGTTTGCTAACAGGCGGCAAACCTCGTCAGATTGAGACTCTAGGTTACTTGGAATCGTACACATAACACTTCATTACGACTTAATGAAAAGCCAGATCAAGACAGACAGAAAGATTGACACTACCTTCATCTAAATCGTCTTCAGACTCTTCTCCCTAAAAGTAAACAAACAAAATAAAACAGTTCACTATTACTAACACGGTTGTTTTCCGAAAAGAGTTCGGTTTCTCTGTGTAAAGACCTATCGACCCCAGCCCCCTCCTCCAACTGCGCAGTCAAGTGCCTCATTACATGAGATTCTTGCGACACGTTTACTTTGCGATTTTGAGGTGCGTATATTTCGAGACACTTAAATTTCGCAATTTTGCGAAAAGGCTCTATTTGAATCACGAAAGTACAATAATGTCAAAAAAGTCGTGTCCTTATTGAAATGTTCCCTGTTGATATTGAGTAAAATAGGGAGCTTAAGTAATGACGCCGCCGCCGCCGATTGTCTAGATCTGCGCGGTACGCCAATAGCTCTAAAAAAGTGCGCAGGCTAAATGTGCAATGATAACGTTTAATTCCAAATGGAAATACCAAAAATTAGCCGTCGTCGTCCAGGTTCCGTAGACGACGCAGAACTTGTCAATTTCACGGTGTTGTTTTGCAAAGGACGACAAAGAAATGTACAAAGATTTATAACGCACGTGCGCAGCCATTGTTTTGCTAATTAAACTTTTTGTTTGGTGACGTTCTCGTTGCCGTCGTCGTCGTGGTTTGCTTAAGCTCTCTAATATTGATTTTAACGGAGAGGAGACACATTACCCACGGCGATAGCTGGCAATGTTAAGCCAAACTATGGGAATAAGCTCTCTATCGCTGCTCTATTAAAGTACGTTTGGCTCTCACAGACAAAACAAACGCAAAACAAACGCAGCTGATTTCGAGGTATATCGTGTAAAAATATAACAATAAAAACTTACCGGTGGAGGGGAAGAAGGTGGCGTTGGTTCCGGTGGTGGAGTTCTTGGCGGTGACGACACAGGCGAGTCGCCGAATTCGGGAAGTTCCCATAATTCCATGCTGGTTCTACCTTCAGACATGGCCACAGAACTAACCAAGGATAGTCTCCTGGGGGTGGAGGACGGGGAACAGTAGACCTCGGTCGGAGCAAGAGACAGACTGTCCGACATAAAACTGAGTGACTGAAAATTTAACAAAAATTAATCTTGCGAGTTCCTTGTTTGGCAAATTATGATAGCCAGGATGTTTTAAAGGTATCTTCAACTAACTTTGTAAGATCTCAGTGAAGCTTCTTAAGAGTGGTACGTTCTTTGATCACTTTTTGATTTGAAATCAATCGATATTTCCCATTCTTAAACACAGTTATACTGTTAAAATATATTTTTTATATATATTTGTCTATCTTCATGACCTGTTACTTTAAGGTTTCTTGATATATAAAGAGTGACTTTTGTTCGGCCTCCCCACTCTCAAAAAAAGGTTACATACGAGTTACCAACTGGCTTTCCATAGTCGCTTTATCGACTTTAATTATGCTGACAATTAGTCATTTGAAGGTAATTCCCCAGTATTGCATTGCGCATCCCTACTGCGCCTAATTTATGGCGTCATTTGGCGCGGCCTCGTGCACGCGCATACTGAAAACATGGCGAATTTGCCTTGATATTGAGCTCTGCCAGTGAAAAAATGGCTGCAGCTCACCAACGAGCATGGACACCCCACCTTTTTTTCCAGTCATTGTAATGAACTTATGACAAGCTTTGCGTGTGAAAAGGCTTATTTGATTTCTTTTCCTGAAAACTGAATAAATAAGAAAAATAGCAGAAACAGTGTGGTCTTTTCTAGTTTGCCGTTTGGTAACTATGTCAAGAAATTTGGTTCAAATTTTAATCAAGACTTAGATTTCTGTATAAATCAAACTTAAAATGTTTATTTGTGTCCGACGCAGTGTATTGACTGTAGTTTAATGCGTGTTCTCAAGAGTCTGGGTCACAAAGATTTTAGAATTATTACTGGGAATGCTTTCCTCTAATAAGCAATAAATAATGCCAAAATGGGACATTTTCAATGCCTCAGTGCTCCTTAATGAGCATGGGCACCTCCGTTTTTTATTTCAAAATTGAATTTCTCATATGATAAATATTCAGTGTACAAAGTTTGAACGAAAATCTATAGTCAGTTTTATTTCAGGGGAATGACCTTAAAACGCAGGGTGAATTTCTAGTAAAAGAACTGCCAAAAAAAACGCAGAAACCCTGAAGTATTTCGAATTTAAAAAAATAACACAAACCTCCTCCTCTTCTTGTTGGTTTTGAGGCTCAAGATCCGGGGGAGGTCTTCCTTCCATAAACCAAGATGTTTTTAACTGCAAGTTTGGAAACGGCACCTGCAAAGGAAATGGAACGAGATGGAAATATCTGAATGGAAATGAGTGATACTCTAGTGCAATTTTCCTTCGAAAAATATACATGTTATTGTAGTAAGGAAAGGAAAAGAAGGGTCTCAAGCAGACTATGAACTACATGTTTTCTGAGAGGAAGTTATTTTTTACCAAGTAGTTCTCCAAGTTAGTAGGGTCTGGTTGCAGAATCTTTTTGCTTTCAAATCTCACTGACGGGTCTTCGTAGATATCGGATTCTAAGAAAAATAACAAGGAAAAAAGACCGCTAAACACCTGTATCCAACACAGCAATAACAGAATCGATAAAATATTCATCACACAAGAACGTGCAGCTGTGTGCATGACTTGTAAATATTGTGAACAAGGAACTGGTTTTTGTTACCTGTCTCAAAAGCTTCGTCGTCGAACGATTCACTTCTGACGTCAGTTGATAAAACATCCTTTACTGGATACACTATATTTAAAAAAATACAATAAAAAGAACACAAGTGATGATAATGATAACGATAACGATAATGATAATGATAAAACTTAAACCGTCTCCAAACACGTTGGGGAAAAATCAATCTCCTACTGTCTAAAAAGGTACATATTATTACAGAAAACTACTTGTAAGGATTCCAGGCAGTCAGGTGTGCACCAAGCATGGATCACGTATATGACAAGCAGGCATCACGTGCTAGGAGTGAGTCACGTGTGCAAGAAGCAAGAATCTCCATCGCAAGCATCACGTGCCAGGAAAGAACAGTCACAAGGGAAGAAAAAGAGGAGTACTCCATGACAAGCAACGATAAGGCACACCGCGCATAATCCGTGTAGAGGTCCCTTTTATATGCACGTCGCGTCATCATGACTGCAGTGGTGAATAGGTTATAGAGCTTTGAATGCGAACACTAAGTCGTTTAAAATCCGTGCAATTACCTTTTTCACTTGGTATTATAAAGATGTGTTGTTTAAATCCGATTAAAATATCCCCTGAAAACAGAAGGGAGAAAATAAATGACGATTCGTAAACAATCGATGTAAAAATGTATTTTTATTATTCATAGTGGCAATAACTGTACCTCGAGTGTTCAGGAAGGACGCCACAGTTAATGTTTCATTCATCGTGATTTCACGGAGCAGGGTTTTATCTCGGTCCCAGATCTTAATTACTCCATCTTCACTGTAAACAAAAAAAGGAGAGCAAGATTTACTTTATCACTGCACCTGATAATCGTATTTTAACTGACTTTTATTCGTTCATTTTCTCTTTTTCCTACACCACTGGTAGCCATGTCAACCTGACTACTGCAAAATCAAAGCTAACACAAAAAGCATTACACATATAAGACTGGATCTCAATCTCGTTTCCAGAGCCCATGTGCCTTTTGGTCGGCACCAAGACACGTGTCTTGGGCTGACCAAAAGGCACGTGGGCTCTGGGAACGAGATTGAGACTGGAAATAACGAGAACTGTTCAAGGCTTGTACATTATACTGGAATTGTATGAAACCTTAAAATCTTCAAGCAGGTAAGTGGAAAAGTCAGCAATGGTGGAGGCAACAAAAACAACTGCTTGCCCCATAGGTCAACTGACCTATATCCAGGCCCCAGCGGCATGTGAGAAAAACATTTTTCACTTATTTTGTCTCCCTCAGCCAGTGAAAAATTGTTCCTAGTTTTAGCTCGATTGAAATGATATCTCAAATACTTGAGACAGTGTTTTCCACCACATTTTGAAACGTCTCAAGTTCGTCAGAAACTGTCTGCCTCTTGTTTGTAAGCGAGTTGAAACACTATCTCGTGTCTGTTTTGTTCGTTTGTTTGTCTCGGGCTTTAATTTTAAAAATACAAAATAACGTGAATTATATAACGCTACAAGTACCCCCTTTACTTTCAAGCGGGATTTTAACTAATAAAAAAGGTTAATAAATACAAGTATAACTTGCAATTCGAGATACATTTTAAATTTGAAGTCACAACTGTCTCTCTCCTAATAGTTCTTAAGGTTCTCCTTTGCATAAGCCTAATCAGATTCTCTGGTTTGCCTTCCCTTATACATTGACGTTTTGCAAATACATTTATTATATGGCTCTGCTAAAGGACTGGGAACTACCAAATTCACGAATTTGATTGGCTGAAAACGATATTGACCGCTGTCTAGATTTTCCCATCTAGACCGGTGATGTTTTGAAGAGAAACAGGTGCAAACTAAAATGCAAAATCACTGACTACTTTCATCTAACAGTATTTATTTCTTTTAGTGCCAAAAAGCTGATGAGAAAAAAAGTAAAGATGAGGAGAAAACTTTGAAAGAATTAAATTCGGCTCATCGCCGTTCGAAAGCAAAATGTCAGTTAGTACAAACCAGTTACATTAAACGAATTCAGTTAAATTGTTCTTGTTTTTGCCACATAATAAAAATCTTATTATTACCGAGCTAAGTCGGACTGTATGGGAGAATCATGACCTCGGTCGTGTGTACTGCACTTTCGACCTCGCTCAAGATTCTCCCATACAGACCTCCTGCTCGGTTAATAAGAGCTAATTATAAATGGAAAAATAAAACAAACAAACAATAACAGAACTCCAATTTACCTGGCACTGCAGAATATCCCTAGATTGGAGTTTGAGTCCACACTGTTAACACATTTTTGATGATCCTTCACACGAGAACGCTTGCTGCCTGTAGCTTTTTCCTCTGAAAAAAGACATCAAAATAGATCAATCATGAGGAGCATCACCGTGAGTGACATGAAACTTTACAGAATAACTGATTACAAAAACACGTTACACAATTATATCAGGCTTTTTGGAACGATGGAAAACACTATAATTCCAACTAACTGCTACATTTTCAAACATTGGCGTGGCAGTTTATCACGTGATTCTTATTTACCTTTTTCTTCACAAAGTTCACAATTGTCCAAAGATAGCGAATGAATGTGTAAATATCCAGTACGATGCCCACACAACAAAATATTGTTCTGCAAAGAGACTGAAGTATATCAACTCAAATGTCACCAAAGAAACAAATTCCTAAAACAGGTGACAACAGCATAACAGGGCAAGAAATTTTTTCAAGATTGGTTTAGTTTCTGAACTGACTGATCAGAGGATCGAAAAACTGAAAGAAAAATATAAAAATCAGAAAACCTTTGCCTGCAAAAGCTTGCGAACAATGGACAGCATATTCTCAGAGTATTCTGCAAGAGCAGATCAAAACAAGTTCTGCAAAAGTTGATTGCCATTTCCTGAATATTTCATTTTATAGGAAAACTAGTTTTCTAGTGTTAAGCAGAACCTCAGCGAAAATGGGCGTTTTGATGGGTTGTGGATAACGCAAGTTCATTTCTTGCAATTAACTTGACTGTCAGTACTTTGATAAGTTTTTGGCTCGTTTTTTTTTTAACATGTTATTAAAAATTAGCCAATACAATAAGTTACCATTCTGGTGAAACAAGTCATGTCGGCATCGCAGTCGACACGCTTTAACAGCTGCAGGAACGGTAATGACCAAATAAGGATAACAATCCCAGGATGCCTGCATTTCGTAACCAGGGTGTTCGTGTCTTGATCATGATACAGCTCAAGAACCTACAAAATAAAACATTTAACACAAAACAATCTATAAACAATTACAAAATATTTCAGATAGCGTGAAAGTTTGCCTGTGACATTTTCTATATCTGATTATTTATCTCTCTTTTTGGTAAACGTGGATTTTCAACTGCGAACAGCCGCTCTTTATCTCGAGGATCCACACAAGAGAGGAACTCAAAAGAAGAGAGAATACTTGCAGTCTAGTTGATTGTTATCCCTTCTTCATTGCAGTAGCTTTAATATGCAACTAGAAAAATTGTATCGCGTAAAAATGCACTACAAATTAAGTATACTCCCTTCGACAATTGAACAAGACTCGGATAACCTTTAAGTTTTAAACCACAAAGGTTCAAGAGTAAACTCTCTTACTTATCAAAATAGCATCATCACTCACAGCATCTTTGTTGGCTTGAAGCTGGTAATACTTTAGTCCTTGCCAAAACATGTGAAGAAAAAGCACTCGTCCATCCTGAAAACAAAACACGATCCGTTGTAAATAACCCAGCCAACCTCATTACTTTTGTTGGGCCCCGAACAAAGAGAAGCTTTACTTTTCATCCACACTACGTACGCTGGAGGACACTGGAAACGAAACAATCAACGGCCATTTTGGATTCGTGTTTGAGGAAAACTCGGGCAGAGAAATCACGTGATTTTCGAGCCGCCCTCGTTTTCGTAAAGATCCAATTAATGTTTTCCGTTTAAACTAAAACGCCGGCATTTCCAAATTCCTCCAGTTTGAAGAGTGTTTGAAGCTTTGTTTTCGTGACGGGTTAGGACTGATTGTAGAAATAAGCTGTGTTTTCAAATTTCTCCACGCAGTGTGATCTCATAGATGCGTTGGACAAACGATCTACCACGCATCATGGTTGACAAATGCTCCCAGGACGTGTTATTGACAGAACAAGCCCTGGCAGTATCCACTATTTCCTCGTCAGCCTGTCTGCAGCATTACGTCACTGTTCGGTTCACTCTGTAATAACCAACCTGAGTTCCTGCCATAAGGAACTGAGTGGCGTCAGGGCACGCGTCACCTTCAACTGTCTTCATTATGATTGGAGAATACAATATCCCAAGACACGTGATCTTGACTTTCTCTTTACGAGCCAATAGTGACAACTCTCTACCGCTAGCTTCCCACGGAGGACAGGAACTGGGACCAAGAGAGGACGAATCACCAGTAACAGTGTTTGGTGATCTGATCAAGAAAAGGACAGGAAAATTCAATTTACAGCCAGCTGATACAACAAAGACAATTGTTCCTTAGGCCCCGTCCACACTACGCCAGAAGAATTTGAAAACGCAGCTGTTTCTCCGGTTAGGCCTGCCGTCCACACTAGTCCGTTGAGAAAACGCAGCTTTTCGAAAACGCTCTTCAAACGCCGGTATTGCGTTTTAGTAAGGACAGAAAACATCTTGAAAACGAAGCTTTTCGAAAATAATGATATTCCCTTCCGAGTTTTACTTAACTCTGGCGTAGTGTGAACGGAGAAGTTTTCGTGCATTTTCCAGTGAAATCTTAATTTGTTTTCAAACTCATCCGATATAGTGTGGAGGGGGATCATTAATGTCAGGTTAACACACGTTTCGTACCTTTTACCCTCACTTTGCCAGGGACTGCTTGTTCTGGATTTCTGCAAAACTTCCTGGGGATGCCGATTATGAATGTCTTCAATGAAATCTAGTTTCCAGGACTCTACCCGTGTGGCTGGATTCGTCCTGGCGAAGAGAAACAAAAATAACCCTGGTTTAGACGAGAATACGAATAAGTAAACAGCCCCCCAAGTTTGTGCAAAAAAAAATACTACCAGAAATGAGAAAAAAAGAAAAAACCTGTGTGGCTTGCTTTGGGATAAAAATTAAGATAATAAAAGCCTAACCCACTACCCCCTTAGGGTTATTAGACAAACTGTACCTGGTGTAATAGACCCAGATCTCTTGCTCATCTATCAGTAAGTACATCATGTTAAACTCCCTGTTGTATGCCGCATCTTTTACCATGTTCAGAGGCGAGATGGGTGGCGGAGGGAGAACTGTGGAGAGATTCTGGCGCTTCCGGGAAATTAGCCGAACGCTGGCAAAGAGAAAAAAACGGAGTGAAAACCAGCTTCTTTGCATTGAATGTAAACACAGTCACTTCGTTCATTCAATCAACGCTCATATTCTATTAAAGCTTTGTTTCTGACAACGATGCTCGCAATGCGAGTGATTCCCGATGGTGGAATCTCTAATAAAAGCGGTGAAGCCTTGAGAATGGGGAATAGTCCAGCTCTTTTTCAAGTCTCCACCATAAAAATAAAACACTCAGGCACGAAAGGCCGACAGGTAGGCAGTCTCCTGGGACACTGCTAGGGATGATACAGCTCATTTCGTAATAGCGTAGGTGTGAATTAGAAACATAGATATGTCCGCAAAGCGATAAATTGACGGAATGGGTATGTATACACAACCACTTAAATTTATTGACATAAGGGAGATAATATTTAAAATTATATTTCGAATTTGACGCTGTGTTCCACATTCAGTTTTGACGAACAAAAACAAACTAAATGCTTTAAAGTACCGCGAGATTTGGAAGAAAAATATATATAACTCATTTTTTTAATCGATGTTGTCCTGATTGTCGCCGTTGTAGGTACTATAAGCCCCTATTGCTTCACTGTCTGTACAAAATTCACAGACTTTCGGTTTGACAGAATTTTTTTAACATCTGTTTTAGTCTACTGCATGTATCTTTACCTGCTATCATTACCCACTGCCATAACACGTGTTGACTTTCCTCGACACGTGACCAGAGAAAGTGACGTCACGGAACAGCGTGATACAGCCCAGAAGTCGTACAAATGGTTGAGTGAAAACACTTCAATAACTCGGTTTGAACAGCAATAAATAAGCTTTGGCGACACAACGTTCATCCAATAAATTCCCTCGGAAAATACAGGCAGGCTGAAACAAAGATCAAAATGCATCAAGTTAATGAATTTGCTGTACCTATTAGAAAAACGGCTGCTACATGTAACATCTGGAACAATGAGAATAAGCCGAACCGTTTTGTTCTAAGCATGTGGGAAACTGCTACCCTCACAGACACTTATCAGCCCCGCCTCAAGTTGTCCGGAAAACAGTTTATTATTTATTGGTATTGATCAGTACATTTCATTTATTTAGTGTTTCATCAAACCTGTAGATCTCTTCCATAAAGTCAAGTGAATTCACTTTAATTATGCCGTCCATGGCAGCTGTTAGAACAAGCGCTGAATTCTCCGGGTGGAGCATAACCTTTGTTATGGCCTGAAAACAATGAAAACAAATATAACATAAAAAATATTTTGAAGTTATAAACGAGGCCTGAAACCTTAGATAACATGAAAAGTGTTTTTTTAAAACGCCTGGCCCTTTTAAAGATGTTTCTAAGGTACAATAGGTATATGAATTGTTTTGTAACTATGTTTACACTGTACCTTAGAATGTCCAGCAAATGTATGTACTCTCCCTCCACTCTTTGGTCTGCTCCACACGTTCACTGAAAGTCAACAACCAAGTCATACAAATTGGTTTTTCTACATTTGAAAAGGTTGTTGTCTACAAATACGCATTTTACGCCTTGTTTTTCGAGGTTAGATACTCCATCTTTCATTGAAGCTTCTCGTTTCGCGTGTGATACTTCCTCACTTAGCGAGTTTGTTTTCCCAACACGCTTCACTTCCGTTTTGTTTCAAAACATGTCTCGTTTCACATGAGAATAACTTTTCACAACGTATCGAAAATCGCCAAACTCAGCAAACGGAGCAATTTTAAGTTCTTTAATGTGAGAGCGTTTTCAAATGGCTCAGTTTTCGGTGATCGTTTTCGGCGTTGTAGTATGGACGATAGCTGTATCCGGAGCAAAACAGCTCCGTTTTCGTTTCTAGTGTGGACGGGGCCTCAGAGTGGAGCGATTTGAAAACGATGCTTTTTGAAAACGCTGTTTTCTAGTGTGGACGATGCCATCTTAAAACGGTGACGTCATCAAAATAGACACGAACGAGCGCCACCATGAGTATCCAAAATGGCGGACAGATGCTACCATGTGGCTTCTCTCTTGATAATTAACGGATACGGTGTTGTAGTGTGGACGGGCAAAAACGATACGAAAACGATAAGTGTGGACCAAAATCTTTTTGAAAACGGACCAAAACAGCTCCGGATTAGTGTGGACGGGGTCTAAATCGCATAAACAAAAGTAATAAAAATGTAAATTAACCCAAATACTTAGGGCTGGTTCACACTGAGACATAAGCATAAGCACAAGCATAAGCCGACATACGCAGAAGCAGTAAGATACAGATAATTTGCACCTTTTATTAGGGAAATTTCCAGCAAAAGGCGCTAATTATGAACATCTTACTACGTCTGCGTATGTCGGCTTATGCTTACGCTTATGTCAAAGTGTGAGCCAGCCCTTAAGGGCATGTTTTGTATAACATTAACAATGGTTTTCTAATTGCATGATACACATCTCGCTTTGTAATAATTAACCTCACTTCTGACACGTGCCAATTTGCGTTATGTGTCTCAGTATGAACATTATTTTACAACAACCAAGTTCCCTCGACAACAAGAAGCTTTTAGGAAAACCACTTTCCGAAATTTTGAAGTGCGAAAATCTTACCGTCGCAATCAGTTCCTACAGTAACAAGAAAGTTGCAGGCTTTGGAAAAAACACATCCAGTTACAGGCCCTCTGTGTGCACTGAAAAAAAAAACAAAAAAGGCATTTGTTGTCAGTCCATATCCTTGTTTTAAATTTGTTTAATTCTAAATTTGGTGCTGCACACACTGTGATTGGCCAATAGCTATTGGGGAGCTTAAGCAACGACGACGACGACGCCGAGGGCGACGCCTAGTAAAATATGGATTTATATTTTACAAGCAAAATTGGCGATTATCTACTGTGTACGTCAGTGGCTCCAAAAACATGCTTAAGTTAAATATGCAACGCCGGCGTTCAAAACCAAATAGAAATACCCAAAAAATTAGCTGTAGTCTTCCACGTTCAGCCGGTAGACGACGCAGAACTTGGTCATTTCACGTTGTTGTTTTGCAGAAGACGGTAAAGAAATGCACAAAGAACTATAACGCACGTGCACAGCTATTGTTTTGCTAATTAAAACTTTTGTTTAGTGACGTTCTCGTTACCGTCATCTTCGTGGTTTTCTTAAGCTCCTTATTACATTCAAATAAGACCTTTCACTTGCTCCTAGATAACCTAACATTTCTACATACATGTTCGTATGGAGTCGATGTGATATATTCGACCCACTCAACCCTCACGAAAACAAGCTATGGCTGGCTCCACCCTAAGGGCTGGTTCACACTTTGACATAAGCATAAGCATAAGCCGACATACGCAGACGCAGTACGATGTTGATAATTAGCGCCTTTTGTTGGAAATGTCCCTAATAAAAGGTGCTAATTATCAGCATCTTACTGCTTCTGCGTATGCCGGCTTATGTTTATGCTTATGTCAAAAAGGGGAACCAGCCCTTATACTTAATAAACTGTAAAACCTAGCAATACTTACTCCATTATCTGGAAAAGAAGGTTTCCCTCCATGTCATAAGCTACCACATTCCGCTCAGACAAACAGTACAGGCGCTGGCAAAAAAGACAGGATTTTTATCACAGTCACAAACTCACTGAATATTGACTTATCTTCTAAATCTCTCGGAAGTATAAACTGTATAAACACGACAGACGTTTTGCAGTAAATACAGAAAGATGACCGTCAATGTAACAGGTCTGCAATGCGTGCATAAATAGAGATACATCTCTGACTAGTGATGTGATTGTGTCTGCAATGAATTTGTAGGCATGAATATTTTTTTTGCCTGAAATGGGTGCATGAAATAGATCTTTAATTATATGTTGAGCATCACAACTGATATCTATCAATAATGGCATCACAGGTCCACAATTCTTGTAAAATGAATAGATATTTTTTTATCCTCTGAGCATTATACCCCTTATACTCCTACATAGCAATAGACGGATAACAAAGAAACTCCATTGAGGTGTGACCTTCATTTCTTTGTGTCTGCAGGGCATTAGTTCAAGTGACCTTCACTTACTTGCATGGGTTCATCCAGCTCAACTTGTTTCACCCAGCTTCCGCCCATGTCAGGATAAGAAGCCCTACAATAAACAGTAATGTCACTTGTAAGAGTTTGACCATGGAAACACATTCAAACAGAAAACATGCCGCACTAAATCGTGATACCTTAAAACCAAACCATAGTTAGCCATTGGTCTTGAATCTCTCTCCCACGCTTTCTGTCTGTCATGTTCAATCTCTCCAAATGTCCAGAACTGAAAAAAATAGAAATTCAAAAAGCTAAATTATGAAAGCACTGAGGGAAACAGCCATACAGTCCAATTGATGTGTAGAGGCCTTGTCAATTAAAACGTTGAGTACAGTTTGTAACTGTTAACATTTAAGCTTCAAAAACATTCAGCTGCTGAGAAAGAAGTCCCACATAGGGCTGGATGTGATATTCATAATGACTGTTACAGCCAAGTATCCTTAAAGAGTCCTAGTCAGCCTCTGCCATTTTCGATGGGTGGGATTTCGATGCCATCGAAATTATTGATATTGCAAGGTGAAGCGAGATCTGAATGTTTTACTTTTTTATGTGTTCCTGAAAGTCTGATTAATTATCTTTAGCAGTTTCACAGTGATTTTCTTTGTTTAGACTTGCAAAGGTGGCCAGCAGAGTACAGGACAATTCAGCACTCATTTGCAAGAGTATCTGAATTCTGATGATTCAAAATACTTGAATATACATCAAATATTCGAAAGTTCAGTGACTATTATTGTATATTTTACATTATCCAAGGAGTATGTTTTGAAGTAGACTAGAAGTAGTCCCTCTTATGCTTAGTCCATCATGCATGATGCGAGATAAAAACTGTGGGAAAAAAATGGCCAGGCACATGAAATCCTGGGGTCAAGAAATTTCACACAGCCATTTTTTCCGCGGTTTTCTTTCATGTCACGCATGACAGACTAAGCAAAAGAGGGACTACTTGTAGTCTAGTTTTGAAGGTAAATGCTGTTAAATTAGTAATGTTACACTCAGAGGTAAGCGAACACACACTCATGCAAGAAAATTGAATATTTAATTTAAAAGGTTTTAAATAAATATATTGTTACTGTCAACATTCCCTCAGGTACCTTCATGCCACCAGTTCCTCCAGTTATAAGCTCATCCTTCACATGATTGAACACCATACACAACACAGAATGCATTTCAGCTGACACTGAAAACACCTCATGGAAGTTCAGGTTGAAAACCTACACATCAACCAAAAAATCAAATCAGGGTACAGGTTGTCCAAAGGTTTCATACAAATAGAATACTACCAGTACTACAGTACCCTGAACCCAGGGGTGGGTACTCCCTAATTGGCCTATACATGTACAAGGAGGCTCTGTCTAAGAGGGGTAACCTTTCTCAGACTTAACGTACAGTGCAATATTATACCAATGTAGGGATTTCATATTAAAGTTGAGATATTTCACATGTTGAGGTATTTGAAAGGATAGCACTCGGAATCTGTCATTTAGCTATTTAAAAGAGCCTTTAATTAAAATATTTCAAGCAGGCACACTTTATGGTTGTTACCATTTAATTTATTAAGTACAACATGAAAACAACAAGAAGACCTCCCTTTTTGGAGATTAATTTGTAAGACAGGCCAGTTACAGTGATTGCATATGTTCTTTTAAAACAAGTTATGTAAAACGGCATCTTTTCTGCAAAAATCATATATAAAAGGGTAATTGGGTTCTGACCTCAGGGCAGAGCCTCCCCCCTCTCCCCCCCAAAAAATACTTTGTTAAGTATTCCCTCTCCCTAGGGGAACAGGTCAGAGGTAAGTGGCCCATCACTCACCATACTGAGAGCAAAAGTCTTAGAAGTTTTCTTGCATAAGTACATATGTACTTACTTACCTCTGACTGCAGCATTAATGCTAATGAGCATTTACCTTCAAAACATATTCCTTGGATAATGCAAAATACACATTGAACTTTCTTGAAAATATAATGAGTCGCAGGACATTAAACTGGTATGACGGATAATTGAAATGCCTTGTCACTGTCAATAAAATAAGAAAAACAAATAAATTAGTTTAATTAAATAAGTAAATTAATTATTTTTTTATTTATTAAACATGTAATATCATGCATCATTAAATACCGGTAACTGAAGGGCTACTTTCACACTGGCATGTGTGCATGGTGATAAGCATGCCGATCTGGAAGTGTTATCCAGTATATTATATATAATTTTCATGTTATTGTAAGATAGTTTTGTGCTGGTATGTAGATTCGTTGGCATGTACTGGCTATGTAATTATGCTAAGAACTCAATATTTAAGGAGTTTGTCCATTAGGAGCTGTCACTTCTACGGCATCTCAGCTTTTGATTGGTTCATTTCGAAAATTTTGTTTTAATAATTTTCAGTGTTTTTGGTTACTACATTTTTTTGTGTTAACAACCTATCCTAGGTCGATATATGTCTGATCAATAATAAACAAGGTGCCCCCTCTTGATCTTATGACTGCACGATGTTTTCTAACTTATACTAAATAAGAAATTATTTTGTTTTTTTTTCGCTTCACTGCAGAGTGATTAGAAAACAAACTGTTTTTTTTAATGTGATTCATATAATTTACACTCAGAAGGGTCCGTAACTGTCTTGCAGATAGCAGAAATTTAGAAAGTCAGCCATATGTACAACACTGACAATGAAATAATATCTATGTTGTACCTGTACTGTAAATACTTTCATACGACCAGCTTGTGATCCCCCGTGAATCAAGAAACACAAATTGTCTGAATCGAGGATTATGTGTCACTATTAAACAAGAGAAATATAAAGTAAGAATAAGGAATAACTGAATAAGATTCAAACAAACATTGGAGTTCCTGGTTCTCATATCACACATGCATTACATGACTAGGTATTTCTGACTTATGCAAAAAGACTACAGTCAACATTTACAGAGAGATCAGTACATGTAGGGGTATGGTGGTGGGAGGCGGTTGACAGCCTCCAAGAAACTTCCAACCAGAGAAGTGCATGGATATTCCATGGAACACTACTGAGACCTACTGAACTGTGACACATGCGCAGCAGTCTTCACCAGTCCGCTACTATTTGGCCCAACATGTTTTTTTAATTGCATTCACACCAGCATGGTCAAAACATGTTTAGAGTAAAAATGTTTGGAGCGGAATTGTTGGTTTAACTCATAATGAGTCCTTTTCCAGCAAATTTCATAAAGGTACCTGAAGCTAAACTACCTAGACTGCTAGTGAAGTAGTCTTAATCATGCTCAAATTCAAATGTGTTTTGACCAACGTGAATTCTTTTCATTTCTCATTGTCTCACTAATAATATCTAGTGTTATATAAACATGTTCCAGTGTAGTGTGAAAGTAGTAATTAACAGCTGAATAACCAAAAATATAATCATTAAAGCTTACTAAATATATAAAATAATTAAATATATGAAATAATTATAAAAAACATAATTCTACCTCCAACAATCTCACAGTTCTTCGAAGCGTGTTTATAGGATCCTCTACTCTGGAAGCCATAGGGGATGTGTAAATAACTGCTTCTTTCACTCATGTAGCTAATTTGTGCTTCTTCATCTTCTTCTCCAATCGACTCCACTCTTCTTCTCTCTAAGTCCTCAAAATCTTTATTTCCTGAATCAGTAGCCTTGGAGTCTTCTTCTTCAGTTTCCAACCCGTTGTGAGGGCTAGACTGATCCATTATCATAATGGCAAAAGGTACTTTGGCTTATCTGTAACAAAATCTCACCACCAGCCAAAATTCGAAAACGCGCGCCAAGGAACTCGTGCACGCCAGTGAACCAACCAAGATCGCAATCATCGCTTCTAGAATCAACTTCACAGATACACTGGAATAGTGTCTGTGTTTATATAACTTACCAAAATACTCACAAAGCAGATAGCTTGCTTTAAATACTCCTAACTTCCTATAATGTTTAAGCTTCTAGATCACGGTCAACACTGCAAGTTTCCAAATAACGATGGTTTTATCCTCTTTCGCCGACATCATTCCATTTCATAACTTGCTGATTAACCGTAAGCAATTCAGTAATCACGAGGAAGCCACAGTAGTCTTGATTAGATTCCTTCAGGCTCAACGTAAACTGTCAACAAATCGTGCGTATGTAATGGCATTCTGTGGAATTCTCGAATCTCTTCGTATCCTTCAGTGACAAGTTGCTGCAAGTTGTGTTGATAAATTCCTATCAACAAATGTAGTGTAAACGACTAGAAGTCGTATACAGTAACGACAACTCAAATCATTATACTTTAGACTAATTATATTTAAATATGCGAGTTTCACGTAATAATTGTCTGCCAAGCCGGTTCAGACGGAGGGTTGCTAAGATACGCGAATTCGTCACGCAATGCTTCCTGGAAGCTCGTCACGCTTTTCAGAATGAGGTTACCACGAAGGAATCAAGGTCGGCTTTGATGAACAATTTAACCAGAATGAGGCGATTGGAAGTAAGAAAAGAGAGTACTTTTTCGGCAAATGGGCTCTGTAAAATGTTTTTTTTCCTCATCAAGGACGTGTTTTTACCTCCACCATTTGCTAGCCGTCGTTTCACAGGAGCCCATCGCTACCTCGTATAACATAAATTTGAAATCAAGTTGATTGTGCTTAGACCATTCGATCTAAGATTATGATTCAATCTTTTATGCAGCTATCCAAGTCGATCTAGATAGACGGTGTGTCCTAGTACAAAAACAGCCATGACTGTTATGTCATGTGTATTTTTTGTAGGATCAAGCTTGGGCCCAGTCCACACTACATACGCCCGAGGAATTTAAAAAGCAGCGCGAATTTTCTTTGAATACGCATGCATCTGTAAAGCTCCGCAAATGAGCCCCAGACCGCAAATGATCCCCAAATTGGACCGCAATTGATCCCGAACCGCAAATGATTCCTGATGTGGACCGCAATCGATCCCGCGGGAAAATTAAATGGCATGGAGTTTGGTTTCGCGGATTTTTTTATTTTTTATTGCTAATTTTTGTGTTTATCTAATTTCATCAACTAAATGGTGAATTAGATAAATATAAAGAAAAGATATTCTCACAACATAAATTATAATTTAAATATAATGCTCCTGGCAAATTCATCTTATTTTTGCTTGACAATTCTTCAGAAAAATTACAAGAAAAAAAATCAAAACTCGTAGACAGCAGTACAATTTCTCAACAAGCTCGATCTACAACAATAATAGCTTAACGCTACCATAAATAAGAGATACAAATCTTAGATTTTATTTGGATGCAATATCCCTGCCATGGGCCAGAAAGATCGTGGGCTCTGGGGACGAGAATGCAAAAGTGCAAGGTCACGAGCACAGGCCACGAAACAAGACAACTATGACAGTTGACTAGAATGAGATGCAGGATATTGAGTGAATGAACTGACGTTACTAATTCGTTGGCAATTTCCGCTTTGGTTGAATTGTTATGAAATTTTATGGCTAATTGGACAAAAGCCGACTACAGTCATTCCGCAGAGCTTTTACTGTAGTTATCGGAAGAACTCTCTATCATGGGAATTTAGTATGTCCATACAGAATATGGTTAGTTATGACTGCTTCTGTTTATGTTAGAAATTGAAACCTCGACCCGAGGAATAAACTCCATAAATCTAAATCAAAGGCTGATCGAACAGCTAATTTTAATGCCCAATATTTCGGTTAGGCAGAACTAACCTTCTTCAGGGGCTACACTGAAGCTAAAACTCCATACCATTCCTCATTTTCCGGCAGGGTTCATTTGTGATCCACATCGGGGATCATTTGCGGTTCGGGATCCAATTGGGGATCATTTGCGGTAGGGGATCATTTGCGGCGCTGTACACATCAAATGTTCTCCGTGCGCACCAGGCGAGAGGAATCTAAAAACGCAAAATTCACCAGTCATTTTGGATTTATCACTGACGGAAAACTCTCACATGATTATCGTGAGGCCATCGTATTTGAAAAGCTCCGTTTTCAATGTTTTCCATCCTAACGAAAATGAAAAGTTGGCTTTTTCAGTATTTTTCAAATTCCGATTTGAAACGCTTTTGCGAAAGCTCCGTTCTCGTGACGGGTTAGTGTGGACCGTGGATATACCCGTAGAAATAAAGCTACGTTTCTAAATTCCTCCGACATACGGTGGACGCTGCCTTGATCTCACCTTATAATTACTGGCCTGAGGGCAGACACTGTCTTGTAATTAATTTGCCGCAAGTTTATTTCCTTTCACTAATTCCTTTTTACAAATCAGGTTATAAAAGCAGGTGTTTACATGAAATTCGTTCAACGTAAATTACAAAGTCTAATTTTCCGAGATCATCAAAAGAAAAGGTGCAAGCAATTGTTGCTGTACTGTTTGCGACGTTAAAACTCTCAACTAAAGCGTTGTGCTATTGGTTGATCACAACAATACCCAAGAAAATAAATTTTTCCCTCCAGGAGCTCATTTCATTCGATAGTCAGAACGACATCGACACAAGACGGCTTTCGGACATCTGACATATACACATTTTTCTGTCCTGCGCTGCTTTATATAAGAGCGAGCGATAGTTACAGATATGGAGAAAATTACGCTTATTTTGGCAGCCTTGGCTTGTTTCTTACTTGCAGGTAAAATTTTGCACTTTGTTTTAAAGTAATAACAAGGTTTTTCCATATCCATCGCGAGGACATGATTACATATAGGGCGGTGGTTTTCGAAAATATATTTCATATTTCAACGACTTTTGGTCCGTCGTGTGATCGTCCGGGAGAGGGTAGTTTTGAAAAGAACTGTTGTTGGTGACTGACGTTTCGACGACCTGAGCGGAAATCACGTTCAGAGTCAAGTGAATGGTGTTTGGCAGTCGATGATGTTATAAGTCTGGTCCGTTGATAGTGATTGAACGATCACACAGTACGAACTACTAAATACTCCTGGGTTCAAACCATTTACTATATTAACGACTCCTACCGTAGTCAAGCTAGCTGGAACACTGAATTTGTTTCAAGATGGTTTGCTGAGCATGGTTTCAATCAAAATCAACAAAATTCGAAGTTCGTCACCAGAAAATCTGCAGTCAGGTTATGAAGGCAAACAAAGTTATCTACACTTATTTCTCCCTAATAGTTTCTAGCTGTAAATCGGTAGCGACAATTAGTCGATCATGCTCATAATCTTCCAAGTCTATTTCGTTTCTTATTAATCCAAATCGACAAACGAGGGAAGGAGAGGCTGCCCCAACACCTGCCAGTTTTAAATTCATCTTACTTTCCATAATATTTAGGTCTCAATAAAATGTCCAGCTAAGCAAGACTTGATAACATGAAAAAAATCCAGACTTCTGTGGTCAACTCCAAGGAGAGTCGGGAAAAAAAAATTACATATCCGATGTCAAATCCTTTGTTGCAAAACAAGCTAACTTATCCAAGGTCAGTTGGCAACGGTGTTTTGTAGTTTTTCCGCTTAATATTAATTTTAATTTTTTTACGCCAAATAGCAAGCTTTAATTGGCAACCCTTGCTGTCGCTATTATATTACAACTGCAGTTTTCGCTCAGTAGTGCTTTAAAAATGTAACTTAGAACTTAGCGGCGATGTACAACACATTGAAAAACAAACTAAATATGTCACACTTCACCGGAGCCTCATCAAAGCTTTACAACTCAGATTAGTGAGGTTATTAGGCTCCTTCTTGTAGAATTCACGAAGGACGAAGTCAGTATATAACGATGATTGATTTGTTTTAATCAATTCTAGCAACGGTTAAAGTGTCCATATTTAATTTAACTCAGGCTGATGTCATCACATGCTCTGCATTTAAAAGCTATGGTGAAAATACAGCCCTTCGATTCATGATCCAAAGTAATCCTTTCTTTTTCTTTACACTTCGATGACTTGTTTATATATTACACTTGGCAGTGATCGTGGGAAATGTCGATAATTTCCAAAATTATTATTGCATGTAGTTTCATGAAGTCTTCATGACTTTTTCAAAGTACTGGACGGTATCAGGTTTGCGCGCAAAAAAGTGCAGCAACCTTTCCGATTGGACTAACGAGTTGCAAAAAAACACAACAAGTAATTTTTATCGTCATGACAAAGCTATGTTTACTTTTTCCGTGCCTACTTTTTATGGTAGGCGTTCGCGCAAAATAACTAAGTGATTTGCAAAAAAACAAAAAGTTAAGGCCATGATTAACGACTATGTAAGCTTTAGTTTTTATATGATAGCAAAATAAAGACTACCATAATTACAAAACGCGTATGCAAAATATGAAATTAATCTCACAGGCTTTGGATTATTTTGCATGATAAGATGTCTTTGTCTTGTTTAGTCTCATAACAATAGCCATCCATAAATCTACTCTACGGGATGACGCAGAGGAAGGGAAGCATCACGAAATGTCGCATGACACTGACATTGATAAACACCATCATAAGAACATAGCTGGAAAAGCAACTTCTAGATTATTTTTAAAACATTATTTCCTATAGGGTTTCAGAGATTGTTTGGATTCCAGTGGCCAATTCCTAATTTTATGGACGCGCCTGCAGGGAGTCATGGTAGCTTTGTTCAGCAAAACAAATATCCAGTCCAAGATGATGAATACAACTCCCATAATTCCCTACAGGCACCTCTCATAGAGACGCAATCTAGGTCCCAGAACTTATTAGGAACATTGTTTAAGGTTCGAAAGTTGGACTACTGATTCTATCCCCAGCTTCCCACGGTCCCCGCCTCGGCCGGCGGTCTTACGGGCTTTTTTCTCTGTGTTTTTCGTATATAGAACTGCCAAACTCTGAGGCCGACAATGATGTGCTAGTGAGCAAATGTTCTGAAATGGAAAAGAAGGAGGAAGACATGAAATGCGCCCATGGCTTCCTCAAGAAAATTCGACACCCATCTGCTAACTGCAGGTTTGTCAATAGAATATTTTTAATACGTTGATAGGTATAAATTGAGTGTCTTGAATTTATGTTCAAAGGACGTCTTAAACAGTTTCCATGGCTATACAAACTCTTGTGCCTCATCTTCAGATTATGAGGTGAATTCCAATTCCCAGAGGGTTTTCAGGCCAAAAGAAGATTTATGAAAACGAAAAAGTAACCTCAGCGGAGAATTCTATTCATCCTCAAGGGGTTATGAGATTGCTTGTACGGCCGAGGGATAAATAGGTTAAGCGGAGAACTATTGTTTTTCTACCTGCAATTGGTGACAGAAAACAGTTCCGGTCCAATGGTACTTAGGATAATTTTAGTCGCTGTGGTCAGATGTAATGTGATTTGGCTTGAGCTGATCTGAGTTGATTTACCAAAAAAACTGACAATTAAGATCATCCAAATTTATAATACCTTAGAAACACGAAGAAAACAATTTTCTCTTTTTCTCTTTTTCACCTGGGCAGCCATGAGTTAAAGAAATTCATGGACTGCAATAGAAACGTCACAGTCGACAAGTGCTACGGCGACTACATAAAAACACATAGCTACATGAAAGAGCCAATCAAACGAATGGCTGACATGAAAGCCAAGCTTCATCACTTTGGACGATTGCTGTGTGGCATTGACGGACCTACCGTGAACACTACTGGGCTGCCGAAACAGGTAGCAGATAAGCTGAAGTGCGATAACAAGTTTCATGACAGAGGCAAAGAATGCGCCGACACATTTCACACCAAGTTTAAGGCCGACATGAACTCCACTGATCTATGCGAGTAAGTTATAGAATATTGATTAACTTAGGCGGCTTACACTTGGTAACGAATTCTCTTAAAAGAACCCTTACAGTGTACATGTAAAAGCATATTCTCACCTTGAATACTGATAGGGATACAATGTGTTTTTCTTGTTCAATATCATGTCACGGTCTCAACCGTGAGAGGGAAGTTATATTGTCCCTCCCTCCCCTCCCCCACTCTTCTTCCGCACATTGTGCGCTTCCACGATGCCAGTTCAAGCACAGTCCACGTTCTCCTCTCGAGCGCTCTCGTAGGCTACCAGCTCTAGTTATTGCCACCTTTGTCACTCAAGCTCAGTAATTAAAAGCTCTTGTAAGAAACCGCTGTCATGAGCGTCCATGACAGCTTTTTGGCAATTACCAGCAATCACTCCAAGGATCCAATCATTTATTTTTGACACACTAGTCATCTGAATGGACTGGTTAGCTGTACACTTTTGGACCTGTAGCAAGTAAAAGAAGTTGATTTTGACAGCTAGTAGCTAGACTCTTACATTTCGTAAACTTTATTCTTTAAAAGGCTCTCGTTAGCGACGCTATTGTTCCACCCCCGGGGTGCTATAAACGACCAGCCCTAGTCGCGAATTCATTTTAATCCCAGAGATGATCGCGCACGAGAGCTGCGTAAAGTAAAGTCTACATCCTAGCCAAGTGGCCCATCAAGCCGGAGCTTATCCTGGCTTCGGCGGCAGGAAACTACTAGAAGTATTTCTGCTCCCCCTGGATGGGATGCTAGTCCATTGCAGAGTTACCCCCCAGCATTCAATTAGCCGGTACTCATTTATACACCTGGGTGGAGAGAGGCACTGTGGGAGTAAAGTGTCTTGCCCAAGAACATAACAAAATGTCCCCGGCCAGGGCTTGAACCCAGACCGCTCGCACCGGATTCGAGCGCACTAACCAGGAGGCCACCGCTATTGTTTTATTCAGGTATTTCATGGAAGCAAAAATCTGTTTTGAAGGGAAGAGGAAGATGTATTGCAAATTTGAAAAACCGCCACCACGTGACCCATTCAACCCGTTTTGCAAGGATATGAAGGATCCTTCATCCAGAGCAGGCGCCGGAAAAGCTTTCATCAGCGTGGTCCTCTCATTTATGGTCCTTGGATTTTGTTTGTTGTTGTAGGGTTATATCACTTTCTTGCAATGCATGGGCTTCACAGTGAAAATAAAATCACGCCTAGCACGAAAAGGAACTAAAACACTCAGCCAGAAATGTGACAACTAGGTCAAGATTAGTCAACTATAAAGATTAAACACACTTATATCGATAATTTAGGTTAATTTACCAGGTACTGTCTTGAGAGAAATTATTTGCAAACTCACTCTTAAAAGTATTGCTTTCTTACTAGACTACGAGCAGTCTCTCTTTTCCTCGAAAATTGTGGGGAAAAACGCACAACAAGCGTGGGAGCGTGATTGCTAATAGCCAAGCGCCCTGCTGATAGCAGCTCGCGGCAACGACGCTCGCACGTCATGCTCACAGTCACGCGGCTTTCGCGCTTACTTGGGTTGCGTTTATGCCCACAGACTTTCCAGGAAAAGAGAGACTGCTCGCAGTCTTATGCTTTCTTACTTAATTATTCATTCCTCACCGTTTTTAAATGATATTGAATTCTTACAGGTGGGAAACTGGCCAAGTTGATAAAAAGTGCAGTTTTTTTGTCTCTGACTTGTATATTGTGACAAAAAACCCGGCACTTTTTATCGACTCTGTCATTTCCTGACTATGTTTACTCAATTTTTAACACATTCAGAGGAACTGGTCACTTTAACTTTAAAACTGTTCTGATAAAGTACACAGAAAAACAAACATCGTGTTTTTGTGGTGTTGAGTAAAATTCTCCTTTCAGACAGCTTTAGTGAGAGGGAGGCGAGAAATTCCTTCAATTTTACAAATTTAAAAAACAAGTATTATATTTGGGCTTCTCTATAGTCGTTTTCACTGAAGAAAGCGTGGATTGTTATGATGAGGAGCGACACTTTACAAGAAAGCGTTCTCTCGCGTTCCTTTTCACAGAACTTGCCACCGATCAAAGCTACAGAAAACACCGTTGAGGCAAGGCTGCTGTGCTTTTATTTTATTCTGGATTATATGATAACTACCTTCCCATCCAGCGCATCTAAAATTTTGGCGGCATGTACTAGTATCTCCATGCGTTTCTCAGTGAGTTCAAAACTGATCATGAAAAAAAATTCAGGTAATAAAATTCACTCGTGAATCCAACTATCGATAATTTCTTTGACACCCCGAGAATTCTCACATTTTTGAGAAGTAGAATTCTCCCATTTTGGATTTGTCGCTAGCGGGAGGGAAAGGTCAACACGTCAGATTTGGCGGAACCGATGATCATGGCCATTATGACGTCAGGGCGAAAGAAGGGCGCAAATGCAAAAAAATTTTCGAAAATGGCGTCGTCGCCTCTCGCTGAAACAACTTTTTGAGGCGGATTCCTCCAATCATTCCAACTTCAAATAGTATTGTATTATGATCTCATGAAGTAATTACCACTGTTCTTTCTTGAGAGGTAAGTAGATTTTAATTATAAGCGACATATTTTGCATAAAGTATGTTTAAAGTATTAAGGCTGGTTCACACTTTGACATAAGCATAAGCACAAGCATAAGAAAAATATGAAAAACATGTGTGAACCGGGGTTACATAAGCATAAGCACAAGGAATGGAACTTTTTCCATTTTCTTATGCTTGTGCTTATGCTTGTGCTTATGCTTATGTAACCCCGGTTCACACATGTTTTTCTTATTTTTCTTATGCTTATGCTTATGCTTGTGTTTATGCTTATATCAAAGTGTGAATCAGCCCTTAAGGCTGGTTTACACTGCGACATAAGCATAAGCACAAGCATAAACATAAGCGTAAGCATAAGCAGTGTAAACCGGGAGTGACATAAGCATAAGCATAAGAAAAAGGAATCGTTTCCATTTTCTTATGCTTATGCTTATGCTTATGTCGCTAAAATAAGTGTGTAAACCAGATGTAACGTAAGCATAAGCAAAATCCCAAGGAAGCAGCTGTGTTTGATGCCAGCGGATATTCAAGTTAATAGTGTCCAGTGCTACTCCACGGTCCAAAATGGCGTCCGAAAATACTGTTTTGCATGAGAAACTTGCCGAGGCAGTTCGTAATTATCCCTGCCTCTACGACAAATCCTCAGATGATTTCAAGGATACAAATAAAAAAAATCTTTGCTGGAAAGATGTTGCAGAAGCAGTTGGTGTCAGTACTGGTAAGTGAACATTATTCAGCAATAGCAGCAGGAGAATTTCGTCTTCGTCCGCCATTTTGAAAACGTAGCTCGTCCAATACCCCCGCGGCTTCATTCTGGAGCTCATTGCGCTTGCGTATGTCAATTTCCTTGTGCTTATGCAACAAGTGTGAACATTCGTTATGCTTATGTTTATGCTTGTGCTTATGCTTATGTCGCAGTGTAAACCAGCCTTTACAGTCATCGCTCTCGGGTGGGAATTTGTGGTGCAAAATTTTGACTATTCGTCTAGTTAAATTGCCTTTTTTACGAGATCGGTAACCCAAAAAAAACCGTGTACCCTCGTCACAAAATAGCTTATGTGTGCAGGAAAACATTGTAATTAAAGATGATTTTGAAGAATGATCAGTCCTTTCATAGTTGGAAGTAACTATGGTCCTTTTGAGTATGAAATATCTGCGACCTCGCGAAATCATCGCGCTCGGAGTGTTCTTTCACAAAACTAAACCTTTTCACATATTCTGCAACAGACGTAGCAGGCAGGAATATTATCCACAAAGATGGAAATGAGAACTTTCATAAACAAGAACTTAAGCTTGATTATTTAATTAAAACTTAAAGCCTGCCTACTGTCACAACGGTGGTCAAAATGCAAAATGTAGACAGAGGGATAAAAATAAAAATGCAAACTAGACTTTTTAAGAATTGGGCAGTTCCATAAAATATCCATACTCCTTCCACAGAAGGGATAGGAAGTTCCTGGGGGGTGGGGGTTTCTGTAATTCAAATGTATGAAGCTTAATTGGAATTTCTAGAGTGGTGGGGGCATCTTAGAAAAAATCCCTTCTGTGGGGGGTATGGATATTTTTTGGAAACGCACATTGAATATTGTATTCCCATTTCCTTAATAGAGAGTTAAGTGCTGCGATGAAAGTGAAAATGATATTCTAAAACGTATGCAGTCCACGTGTTTAACCCCTGGTTTGCAGTCTAGTCTTGTAAGATTTTTCTTTAACCATATAAACATACAAGGGCCTCTCTCCTCTGCATAGGCCTCTTTTATGCTGCTTTGACTTTACATGTAGGCTTGTAGTTCATTTTTTTGTATTTTAATGATATTTATTGATTTCCAGTTTTACATACAATTTTACTACACACTACTCTTACTTACTACCCTACTACACTCACTTACACTCACTACACTCACATACCCATACACCTCCTTTATCATCTTTTTGCATTGTAAACAATTTTTCTCATATGTACGTACAGCAACGGTACAGAATGGCACATTATTGTACTTTGTATTTGCCCCATTTTATACTATAAGCTGACATTTTATTACTTGATTTGGCTATAATTGTTTCAAGTTGGTAAATCATTTTAATTTTGGAGTCTAACACTCTAATTAAAGGTAAAGAACTTTTTTGTCTACAATAATATAAGTATTGTTTGGCAACTAATAGAACGTGGTTCACAAATAATTCATCGTCACACTTTACATTGCCAAGCATTATATCTTTATCAGAGAGATTAGCGATTTCAATCCCTTGTTTATCAAACCATTTTATCACTTCAGCCCAAAAATTCTTAGAGTAATGACAAGATGTAATAAGGTGCTCGAGGGATTCGCCCATATTTCCACAAAAGGAACATGCTGGAGATGATGCAAGTCCAACTTTGAACAAAAAATCATTTGTTACCAGTCATCTGTTGAGCAATTTGTACTGAAATTCACGCGATTTTGTATCCAAGGTAGCGCGGAAAGGCAAGCTGTAGATCTCCTTCCATTCTAAGACATCATCAACAAATTCAATATTAAATTTCAGCTGAGCAGTTGGTGGAGTGATGGTTCTATTTCGAAGTTCCTTATAGACAATTTTGGAAGCCGCTGTTTTGATTAGAATAGTTTGCTCGTTTAAGTTTAGTTTGATCTCATCATGTATATTAAAAGGTTCGTCCTCTATTGTTTTTAAACCTTCACGCCATTCAAGTGGTAAAGCATCAGTTAAAGCAAGAAGTCTAAAAACATCGAGTGGCGAAATGTTTAGCTCCCTCAGACTGCGATTATTTGTAACAATAAGTTCATTGTTATTGGAGATTAGATCCCCAATTTTAATTATTCCCTTCTCTGCCAGTGTTGTGAAATAGACAGACTTGCCCCCAGACTTGTTTGTAGTTCATGGTTTTCGACCCATTTAGACAAGTAGACAAGGAGAAATTACAGTGTTTGTAAGTAGTAATAGGTCAGCATTTTAATCCCCGTTACTGCCTTCCCCTGCCTTCCCTGCCTTCCTCCATACAAATGAGGTGCCTTCCTGCATACTAATTTTTGACTTCCTGCATACTAATTCGGTATAGGTTTACTAATAAGCGTCGCTCTAGTACAATACAAACAATAGACCTGCCTGGGCTTGCCCGCTAATAGTGAACCCTGGTTGAAAAACTCTATTATCTGTTCAAAATAAAAGCGCAAATTTTAACGAGAGCGTCATTCCTTTATTCAACTTGAACTCGCTGGAAATTTGAAAACTTTGTTCGATTTTCGAAATGTTTATCGTGAAGATGGCTTTTTTTCACCAACGTTATTGATCTGCAAGCTGCTTTGAACGCTCGGTTATTTTAACGAAAGCCTCATTCCTTTATTCAACTTGAACTCGCTAGAAATTTGAAAACTTTGTTCGATTTTCGAAACGTTTATCGTGAAGATGGCTTTTTTCACCAACGTTATTGATCTGCAAGCTACTTTGAACGCTCGGTTAACTGTCCGTGATTGGGAAACATTGACAAGCGCAAATTTTTGAACGCGTAATAATTTCAAATGTTCTCTAGCTTTCTTTGAAAACGTTCTCCGATTTTCGAAGCCGGGTTCTTTTAACCCTGTTTGGCTCATGAAAATATCTATTATGTTTTTATCTGCACTCTCAGCTTTGTTAAGAAGAGAGAGAATTAATTCTTAGCTGCTCTTGTTTTCCGCTCCGTTAGTCACGCACTGAACTTTACTTTCAGCCCTAGATTTGCATACAAACTCCAACGGAACACTGAGCCCATGGGACAGCTCTACAATTGAAATTACAACAATAGAAGTTCGGAGCGCTAATTAATTGTCAACACGCGACAATAAATATTTTCGAACAACACGTTTGTTGAATATTACTTTTATTAGCGAAATGGTTCAAATACACAGAGATTTGAAATGAATTTTTAAAAAAATACATTTATTGATAACGAAAGCTCCACAACGAAGTGTTTAACACAAAGAAAATCAGGAAATTAGAATGCAATGAACAATAAAACTGAAGTCCCCTAAACAAAGAAATAAACTCCAATAGAACAACACACTAGATATCGGTTTGAAATACATTTTTTTTTATTGAGAACAAAACACAGTAGGTCTAGTCTTCATCTTGTGGAATGGGTTGCTTAACAAACAATCGATTAAGCAAGAATTTCCGCTTATCGATGGCTAGTTCTGTCGATTCTAACCAATCAAATCCATCTGTATCTTTGAGATCTTTTTGAGTTTCCATCACTTTTTGAAAGGTGTAATCTTTCTTCATCGCTCGCATCCACTGCAGATACTCTAACAGTACTTTTCTCAATTCTTTTCTGTAGAGAGGAAGGAGAGCGTTCTGCGCTTTAAGGTGAGCTACATCGTGGCGTTCCTGAGCTTCATCTAATATGCGCGACCAAGGGTTTAAGTGCTCTGTCACTTCTTGGGAAGAATCCGTTACTTGGCTAGATTGAGAGTCTTCCCTGTCTTCGTAATACCCATTACCTCGTTGAAGAAGGCAGTAATTATAACCGTCGCTCCAAGACATTTTAGGTTTAAACAGCACGAGCTTTGACAGCAAACTGAATGGCAAGTGGAGCTCTGCCTATAAAACAAGCACCGAAAATGTGAAGCTTATGGGACGCGGTTTAGTGTGACAGGTAACGGATTCTTCCCAAGAAGTGACAGAGCACTTAAACCCTTGGTCGCGCATATTAGATGAAGCTCAGGAACGCCACGAGGTTCAGCTCAATGCTTTGGTCGACGAGTACAAAAGAAACGGAGATTCGGAAAATGTAGCTCACCTTAAAGCGCAGAACGCTCTCCTTCCTCTCTACAGAAAAGAATTGAGAAAAGTACTGTTAGAGTATCTGCAGTGGATGCGAGCGATGAAGAAAGATTACACCTTTCAAAAAGTGATGGAAACTCAAAAAGATCTCAAAGATACAGATGGATTTGATTGGTTAGAATCGACAGAACTAGCCATCGATAAGCGGAAATTCTTGCTTAATCGATTGTTTGTTAAGCAACCCATTCCACAAGATGAAGACTAGACCTACTGTGTTTTGTTCTCAATAAAAAAAAATGTATTTCAAACCGATATCTAGTGTGTTGTTCTATTGGAGTTTATTTCTTTGTTTAGGGGACTTCAGTTTTATTGTTCATTGCATTCTAATTTCCTGATTTTCTTTGTGTTAAACACTTCGTTGTGGAGCTTTCGTTATCAATAAATGTATTTTTTTAAAAATTCATTTCAAATCTCTGTGTATTTGAACCATTTCGCTAATAAAAGTAATATTCAACAAACGTGTTGTTCGAAAATATTTATTGTCGCGTGTTGACAATTAATTAGCGCTCCGAACTTCTATTGTTGTAATTTCAATTGTAGAGCTGTCCCATGGGCTCAGTCTTCCGTTGGAGTTTGTATGCAAATCTAGGGCTGAAAGTAAAGTTCAGTGCGTGACTAACGGAGCGGAAAACAAGAGCAGCTAAGAATTAATTCTCTCTCTTCTCAACAAAGCTGAGAGTGCAGATAAAAACATAGTAGATATTTTCATGAGCCAAACAGGGTTAAAAGAACCCGGCTTCGAAAATCGGAGAACGTTTTCAAAGAAAGCTAGAGAACATTTGAAATTATTACGCGTTCATTTCAAAATTAGAACCTAAAGCACCATTTTAGACCTCTATGCTCTAGTTTAGGATACCTGCCTTGAACTGTATGCGGACGCCCGAGGAAACAGATCCTGCTGCGATCTCCTGTTACACCAACATTTTGACATGAAATGAAGCACATTTCTGCCAATCGTCTCATGTGGGTCTCCCGTACTAGGGATGTTATATCATTTTAGTATCTAAAATATCCACACAAAGCGCTAGCTAACGTCTAGTCGGAAGCTTGCGTCAGCTGGCTGGCCTCGCAGAAGCAAAATGTTGTTATCTTCGACAGTTTTGCAAATAATTTTAACTCCTTGGTACATTATTTACTTTGAAACCCAGCATATGACTTGATAGTTCAAATGTTTTCTCACATTTCAAGGGTTTCGAGCATAATTGATCAGCAGGTCCTAGGCCCACGCTATCGTTCACAAAATAATTGGTTTAAACTCACTGATCATTTTTATGCATATATTTAATGATTCGATTTCATCGCTATCGTTTTAAACCATATCTAGATCATATTTGTATGTTTTTGTAGTTCATTGTTTTGCTCTCCAGATATCGCCCAAAAAGGGGCACAAAGCTTCACTTTTCAATCGCGTTTTCAATTGAGCGATCTCAAAATTGTGCTTGTTTTTGCGCCTTCCGACATATAGTTTTCGTAAAACAAAGTATTTTTGGACACAATATTAACAGATTATTTCATTCCTGCGGTCTGTTGATCGTTTTCTTTCAAATTCTTCGAGCAATCGTCCGATGAAAAATTTTTTTGAAACCTCACGGACCGGTTCAGTTGTGACATCATGATGGCCAAGATCATCGGCCGCGCAATCGCAATGGCTGCGCAAGCAAAGTTGACCCCTCCCTCCTGGTCGCTAGCTTATGTGAGCGCATGTGCTTATGCGCGAGCGCCAACCGTTAAACTAAGGAACTTGAAATATAAACGGTCTCTCAGCAAATAAATGCAACCCTGGAAATGAAAATGCTAGGAGGTAACCAGAACTATAACGATATTTAACACTTGTGATAGCCTCGCCCTATTACTGTTATAAATTAAACGTTCAATGAACATTGCTCTAAGAGTTTATAGCGCGCGCTGGCAAGCCTTTGAAAATGACGTTAACTTCAATTGTGTCGCAACGTTTACCCAAAACTTGTAAAGCTTACCATAGTCGATTCATCCAGTATAAAAAAGGAAGTCATAATCTGGAAAGCCGTGAACATAGCAATGGAAAATGAGCGTACAGGTCAGTTAATATAAGTATAAATGAACTTTGATACCGCGCTTATACATTGATGTCCTAGGAGGTTTACAAAAAGATTTTAACGCATTTCCTGTTTGTCTCAAGCTAATCAGCTATTCATTTTGCGGATTTATTGTTGAAAGTAAAATTAAGAAGAAAATGAGGAAAATCTTAAGTATTCTAAACTGCGAATGATAAAATTTAAACCCAAAACTAAGATGAAATTGGACTATTCGAGGAAAAGCAAGGAACTAAAACAGAAACGGAAAAAAGATTTGCGGAGAAAATAGAAAACAAACTATATTCATTTCTGCTTGGTGCGTGCATTTTGACTGGTTTTCCAACGGTTAAAATGTTCAACATGACACTGTTATGGTGTTTTTCGGCCTTCATTCTTGATAATTAAAGTTTCCTGGACCAAGATTCGCAAATGACCGTTAATCGTACTGTTCTGCTAATGGTGTCTGTACGCGCGACCAAAAGTAAGTAGTAGGTAATCAAACAAAAAAGTTTCAAAACTCATTGGAACTTATTTGTGTAAAGGTGGCATTCATAACCTCAGGTAGGCGTTGTCGGAGCTGAGCCTAATGGCGAACCATTTTCACTGCAAAGGCAACCTATCAAGATTTGGCCTGATTTGAAATGCAAATGCGTCACTGAATTAGAGATAAAAGAAGCATATCACCTAGATGATAGGCTTCTGCTTAGTGATAATCCCCTTTCCAGTAAGGAGTTCAATTATGCCCCATATCCACAGTCACACAAGCACTCAAAAACAAAAACCTTGCAAAAATCAGGCAAACTGATGGTTTTCCTTTTATTCTCTGTTTTGGCGCGTCCATCGCAATATCATTTTCTTCCAATTGAAATTGTTCGAACAGTTTAAGATCTACTTTTGTCAAAGAAAGATTCGCTACGTGCGTTATTTGCCTGATGTTCCTTTCTTCTTTTCTTCGGAATTCATGAATCCAGATAAACATATGTCTCAAGAAGAGGTTGGAAAGCTTTGTAATAATATGGAAGAAGAAAACAGGGTAAGTTTTTTGTTAAACATCAAATAAGTTAAAACTGGTTGGTTTTGAACTTGTCTGGAGCTTGTTTACCCGATATGAAACGATCCAAAGAACGGCCACATTGACCGACTTAACTAAGCTCTTTTCCTGAAATTTTCTATTTCAATTTTTTTGAAAAGGCTTTAATCAAGGCTGTAGAATCCCAGAGCAGGAAGCTTGTCAACATACAGGCCTACTTTGAGTAAGTAAAAAGGACTGAATTGAACCAAGTGATTAACTTTAAAGTCAACTTTACAGACCTATTTAATAACCAGTACATCTTGTATGTACTTTCACTGCTCAGTAAAAATATCTTCGTTTATGCGAAGTTTCAATATAAGATAACCTCAAATAACTAGCTGTTATTGAATAAGGCTGAGTAGGATATGAAGAATTCTGCAAATCAAGGAGGGTGTTATCCACAAATACAAAATATAGACGGCACACTGATCCCAACGGGCAGATGTGATCAAAATGAAAAAAAACGGACTAAAGGACTAAATTATTTTAAACAAAATTGCCGTATATTTCGGTTTGCAATACAAACCTTCCTCAGGGGCTGAGTAGAAAAAAATATGTGAAAAGAAAACCGTTACAAATAAAAATTGAAATAAAAATACGTGACGACGATTGATAGGCTATGAGTAAATAAATAAGTGTCAGATGTGTCACTGGCGTGCTTTATCTCTTCTGTTTATGCCAAACGGATGTAATGTTTGGCTTTTATTTACTCATAGCGAAATATAGGGCAATTTTCTTTAAAATAATTTAGTCCTTTAGTCCGTCTTTATTTAATTTTGGTCACATCCGCCGTTGGGATCAGTGTGCCGTCTATATTTTGTGTTTTAAAATTTCTACTGATCCAGGTCTACTTAAGATCCGGCACTCTCATCGGGTTGTTGCTGTGGTTATACAGTTTTTAATTCCATTTGTTATCCACAAAGGTCGAAGGCCGAGGTGGATAACACCCTCCGAGATCTGCAGAATTCTTCATATGCTACGAATGCCCAATTCAATAATTGTTTTATTATTCATTCAAAATATTTTCCACTCAACAAAAAAACAACACAATCTCGTCCCCAGGTTTTCTCGGTCAACGGTTCAATAATAAGCGGGCTGCATTTTTGACGTCATTTGTTCAATATGACAAAGATTCTTTTCAAATTTGGTCAACAGCAGCTGGTTATGGTAAATTATTCGTGTGGTCTTAACCAACCAGAAAAGGGAAATATTTTTAATGAATAATTAGCATTTATTGAATGAGGCTTAGTAAGATATGAAGAATTCTGCAGATCAAGGAGGATGTTATCCACAGAGACCGAAGGCCGAGGTGGATAACACCCTCCGAGATCTGCAGAATTCTTCATATCCTACAAAAGCCGAATTCAATAATTGCTTTATTATTCATTCAAAATATTTCCCCATTCTTAAAGGAGTTTCGCCATTTCGCTCTTTGTTTATACGCTCACCAAAAGTAACACAACCTTGTCCCCAGGTTTTGTCGATCAACGGGTTCAATAATCTGCAGCGGGCTGCACTTTTGACGTCATTTTGACGTCATTGGTTCAATAATTTGCAGCGGGCTGCACTTTTGACGTCATTGGTTCATTATTTGGTCAGCAGCAGCTGGTTATGGTGAATTATGCGTGTGTTTTAACCAATCAGAAACGGGGAAATATTTTGAATGAATAATAATTGCTGCGGGCGAGCGTAGCGAGCGAGCAGCAGCATAATCAGGATTTAAGACTACTATACTAACGTATCTAAAAGATAGTAATGCTGCGGCACATTCTGTTGATAGTGACATATTTTACGTAGTCATTAATCTATTTGCGCGCTCCAAGTCTTACATTATAACCTTTATTTTTTAAAGTAGTGTCTGTCCTTGCATGCATTAACTTCACACACCATGACACATCGATGCCGAGGTGTGACAAGGGATCCAGACAGAAAGGCACACATACGATACACATCTACCTCCCCTTTACCAGAAAATAGAAAAGATGGAAATCAAAAGATGTGGAAATTGTAGGAGCAAAAATCTCACTTATAAATCCTGTACTGCAAGTGATTATTTCACATATACATCGCAAATCCTGTACTAGTGAAAAGGAATAGATCGTGTGTTCTACAGTTTCGGTTGTTTTAATTATTCTACAATAAGTTTTAGTATCGACGATATCTCTTCATCTAATTTAAGAATTCGACCACGGAGGCCAGACTGTTGAGAAATGATATACTAAGTTTAAAATAAGATGTCACAATTAATTGTCCAGATTTACAAACTTACACGTACTACATTAAAAGCAAAAGCAAGAGTTGGGAAAGTCAATCACGATCTCCTTCACATCGTTTTACAGGTAAATAAGTGCAAAATTTCTCATTTGAATCCACGCCAAAACACAGTATGACATCCTCGTGTTGTTCGTGGAGCAATTCACTCTGGTAAAAAGTGTCGCAGTGCACCCTAGTTAAATGCAATGCATTCTGGTAAAAGTGATGAATTCGAGAATTCCTACTCCCTTTTATATATTCTTTTAAATCTTGATTATGTTGCTGCTCGCTCGCTACGCTCGCTCCGCAGCAATAAAAGGGAGTACGAATTCTCGAATTCATCACTTTTTGCCAGAATACATTGCATTTAACCAGAGTGCACTGCGCCACTTTTTACGAGAGTGCACTGCGGTGTCACGGACTACACGAAGATGTCACGCCATCTTCTCGTGTGGATTCCAGTAAGACTATACTTTGCTCTGATTTGCCTGTAAAAAGATGTGAAGGAGATCGTGCTTGACTTTCATAACTCTTGCGTTTGTTCTTATGCAGTATGTGAAAGTTTGTAACGTAAATTCGCACGATTAATTGTGACGTCTTAGTTTTGAACTTAGTACTGTATGTCATTTCTTAGCCGCAGTCTTGCCAGTCCTTGGTGTAATTCTTAAATGAAGAGAAATCGTCAATACGAAAGCTTGTAGAATAAATTAAACAAACGGAAACCGTAGAACACGCTAATTTCATATATGTTGCGATCTATTCCTTTACATCTAAACATGAACTTAGGCTAAAGCTTTCGGAGCATTTTCACACATTGACGCGTCTTCGACACGGTCTGTCAACATTGTAGAGATATTTAATGCGTACCAGTACAGAATTTATTACAACTGTAGTTAGATTTCTGCTACTACAATTTCCACATGTTTCGATTTTCAAGATCTGGTAAAAGGGAGGTTCGATAATATGCACCGTTTTATGTCCAGACATATATGTAGATCACTACATAACGCTTTTTTGTAAGTCTGGTTTATTAATAAAATTCGTCCCGCTTAGACATAAGCGAATTGCGAAAATTATCTTACAAAGATAAAACTAATTACATCAAGTTCAAAATGGACTGGGCCTTACAACAGTGAAAGAATGAAATACATTAAAACCAGATTAAAAAGACTAGGAACAAGAAATATGTATCAAGTTATACATTGAATTCCCATAAGTTCCGAAAATATATAGATTTAGGCCAGCCTAAAAGCGTAGCTCCTTGCCCAGGTTGTTAAGAACCCGATTAAGCTAACCCACGAAAAGGTACACTTTTGATTTAAGTTCTGTACCTTTGCGGTGAGGTTTTCTGTTTTGAGTTTTATATACACAAAACAAAGCAGGAAAAAACATTGGTATAAAGAAAACGTTATAATTTGGATAAATTTTAATCCTAGGCTAGCGTTAGCCGGCCTCCGAACAATCCTGAACTGTGTTCAACCAGTTAACCTGACATGAGCCCGCGATCCAATCGAAAACCAGCATTTGGCCAGCGGTCAACTTCGAAAAACACATGATCATAATGAGTTGTAAAATTGAGCCCGCGATATGTTCACGTGATACTGGTCAGCAGATACCTTGTTTTGGCAGGTGTCAATTGCTCATGACATGGATGTCCAATATCAAAGAGGTACACGGTAAACCAAGGCTGAATGTCTCTATCGACCTATTATTTGAAGTATGGCCGCCATGTTGCGCGACTCCGTCGCCGCCGTCGTCGTCGTCGTCGTCGTGCGTACGCGCCCACGAGCAATCCCGCTGCCCATGATAACCATGAGAAAATCAATAGATGGGTTTCTTTTTCCTATATGGTTATGGGGCTCCGCTTGGCGGCCCTTCCGGCCGCCGGAGCTCCGCTGTTACATGCCATGAGCATAAAGGCACATCGCCGGAATAAAACTTCGTTTAAGGCATTCAGTTTTACAACTTATAAGGGATGGTCTGTCTTTGTTGCGAAGGGAGCGGTCGTGCGCCTGCGACCGAGTCAGTGGAACAAGATGTCGAAGACTGGACTCGGGTTCATTTATCTTTGTAAATAATTTGCTACACAACTCCATTTTGTCACGATCCCTGATAAATTGTTACATCTCGCCATCGATGTGTCATAATACATGAAGTTGATGTATCCAAGGACAGATTCCTCACGATTTGACACTACTTTGAGAAATAAAAGTTAATGCACAAGTCTTGCAACGCGCTGCTATTGATGAGTCACTGCGTATATAATATGTTACTAACAACAGAATCTTCCGCAGCATTATTATCTCTCAGATAGCCTGGTAATGGTTATTAATAAACTCGATAAAAGCGCGGTAGAGAGGTTCGGACATCATTAATCAAATAAGTTTTTTTTCGTGTTTTTGATTGTGTTTGTTGTTTTTTTTGCTTTTAGTTTGTTTTTTATACATGTATACATTTCGCGAATATGAATTGCATCTCGGAGTTCTGGAATCCTTCTAAGCGTATAATTTTATGATAAAGGAAGCAAAAGCTACCACATCTCTAACTTCTACAGTTTAACTAGATGTGGCAGTGTCTTCAGTGTTTATTGACTTACTTACTTAGTCCACTTCGCTCTGAGCGGAGCATTGCAGCTTTCCATCGGACCCAATCAGTGTTTAATAACTGTTTTCAATTTCATTTAGTGAAACCAAAAGACAAATGGCCGATTCTCTACAGAAAATTACCACACAGAGAGACAACGCTAAGGTGTGGAACTGAACTAGTACTAAAACTATTTGTAGTTAAGTCATAAGCTCAATCAAGCTTAGTCAAGCTCAATTTTATTGCTTCTAATCAACTTGTAATATTTTTAATGTTGGTGAGATATCTAACGACTTTACCGACGAAATCAAATGTAAATGTAGAAGGTTCGGAGGTCACCTGGATTTGTATTTATCCTGTTTTACCATCTTTTATCTGCCTAACAGAATGAGCTAAAACAATTACAGGAGCAAAACCGACGCTACAGGGAGTAAGTATATGTTCAATTTCAAAATAACTGAAGAAATTAAATTTGTATAATAAGTATGACAAGAAATGAAGGATAAACAATGAAATGAGAAAATAACATAGTAGGGGAAAATGCAATGCCTCAGGGAAATGCCTTCCAACATACACAAGACAGATCGAGTTATGGAACTATGTACACAGTTTAAAATAATTGTATTCAATTGAAACTATTTAACAGTCTGCTTTCAAATACTTTATACATAGTGAACTCGAAGCATGCGAGAGGCGATCACGTAACAGAGTTCAAATGGTGAGTGCAAGTTGTGTTTCTCTAAAGTTTGAGCTCAGTAATTATTTGGAGAGGAAAATGTCGATGAACAGGCGCGCGTGTTAATATTGTTTAATTATTTCTGGATGTTTGGATTCTGCTAAATTATAAAGGACCGGTCTAAAGGACTTATAAGCAGAGGCAAGTTGAAAACGTGGGTTTACTTAATACTCTGTTTGGCCAAGCCTTTAGTGCGCTTGCGGATGATTTGCACTCTCTTTGGTCAAGATCAAATTTGCATGCAAACCGATGCCAATTTTACGCCGTTTGGCCATGCACCCAACCCAGGTCAACACAATTAAAGTGACTGTATCCATGCGTTAATCTGTATTAGTATCACCCAACTAGTGGGTTAATGCAAATCCAGCATTTTGATTACCACTTAGTAATAGCCATCGAGTAGCGAAATTCGCCAGTTTTTCTTTCGCTTTTTCCCGAAATAAATATTTCTTTAACTTGCATTTGCTAACTTTATTATCGCCATTTCTGTCCGACTAGTTGGGTGATACTAAAACAATTAGACCCTTCGCCCTCAAGGGCCACGGGTCAATAGCCCATTCGACTTCGCCTCATGGGCTATTGACCCGTAGCCCTTTGGGGCTACGGGTCTAATTGTTAATTGGCCAGTGAAATAGATGCAGGATATGTCTATCTTGAAATGTATTTTTACGACTTGTGTGTACCCAGCAGCGAAGAAACTTCAAACTCCGTTTGGCCGTCCAACGCAATTCTCTAGGCAGATGTGTAAATACAGTCAAACCTGTCTATAACGGCCCTGCGTTAGGTGGCCACCCTGTACCAAGCGGCCAGTTTTCAAAGTCCCGATTTTTCACCCATAAAAACACGTGCTGTTTTTATTACCTGTATTAGGGGGCTACCCTCTATCAAGCGGCAGCCGCCACACTGTGGCTGTCTTTCTTTGTGACGTTTACCACCTGTATAAAGCGGCCACCCTGAACGCCAGAACTATGAAATTGAACATAACAACCATAATGGAATGAGATAAAATGACTGAATGAGATATTTTGTTGTAAATTATAAGTCATAGAAATACAGTACTGTATACCGTAGAAGAGGGCAATTTATTGCACAGTACTTTTACATAATGTTATGTAGATTATACTGTTAAGCTTGACGTTGGCATTAAACCTTGTTTTAAGTATTAAGACGAAATCCGATAGAAAATCGAGCAATTTCAGGTTTTAGTGGACAAAAATCAGTACCAGAATAATTTTAAGAATTTTACAGTCATTATTGCATTTTCTTAAAGCTAAATACATAAGTAATTCCCTATTTCCCATGGAAACGAGAGAAAATAAATTTCAAAGTTCAGAGAACGTGTGCAAACACAGGAAAAATTTCACCATCAGTTTCAGTTCACCAGTACTTTCAGGTGTTTCATACCAAGTTCAACATTCGTTTTCGACGTTTGGTGTTGCTAGAAATGATTTCTTTTGAGATGATATTTAAAACAGTCACACAGAAGTTTGCAATACGATGCAAATAATCTTGGTACTAGATTTTTGTCCACTTGTTACTCGAACTTCTTGTGGATTACGTCTTAAACACTTGAAAGATTGTTGATTGTCCTATTGTTTCCTTGCATGACCCGTTTTTGTAGATATGCCACTAAAATTGACATTAGACGACGCCACGCCCAGTGAGTATTTTTTTGTAATCCTATATTAAGCACTCAGTTCCTCAAGTCCCGAGGGTGGCCGTTGTATATATGTTCCACTGTAATGGCGAATTGTTTCATTTTTCACAGGAAGTTATCAGCGATTCTGATTTAGAAGAAGTGGAAAGGTAATGGATATTGGCAAAATTGTATAATTCACCAGATTCAGCATCAAACCAAAATCAGATAGTAATTCGCTCTCGGCAACTTGGTCAATTCAATAAGTTGAATGACTGATTGATTTATTCGTTTCTCACATTGTAGCTCTAGGGTGTCTGAGTATTTTTCCTCTAGCAACTTGTATCAAATTTAGAAATCACATCAACTCAGACAAAAATCCGAGTTGCAGATACTATCGACTGTCAAATTCTGGATTTAGAGCCAGCAACACTAACTGCTGAATATTTATTTGGCTTTACTGTAGAATAGTTCAGATGGCCACTAAAGAATTGGAAAGTTTGGAATTAAAGGAAGTAAGTGACGTCATCAGTGATGATACTCGACACTAACACATTAGTGATGACATCACTGACACTCGTTTACACGTTAGACGATGGTACGTTAGCTCTCCTAGTGGTTTGTATACACTCACACTAAACTATTGTGTCCTCTTACAGATAAAAAATAAATTCTTTTATCTATATGTTTATTGTGTATTAATATTTTTATAATATATTTATTAGAAAGGAGAATTGCAAACAAACCTAACAGCAATTACAACAGCCACAAAGGTTTGTTCAAGCCATTAGCTACTATTATTATTGAAAGAGGCATTTTCATTGTGATTTCCTCTCAAGGTGATAGAGTTTTGTATATCAATGATATCATTAGATGTACAATAACATTTCCCCGTTTCTGATTGGTTAAAACCACACGCATAATTCACCATAACCAGCTGCCGTTGACCAAATATTGAACCAACGACGTTAAAAGTGCAGCCCGCTGCAAATTATTGAACCATTGACGTCGAAATGGCGTCAAAGGTGCAGCCCGCTCCAGATTATTGAACCGTTGACCGAGAAAACTTGGGGACAAGGTTGTGTTACTTTTGATGATTGGAAAAACAAACAGCGAAATGGCGAAACTCCTTTAAGAACCGGGGAATATTTTGGATGAGTAGTAAAGCAATTATTGAATTCGGCTTTGTAGGAAATGAAGAATTCTGCAGATCTCGGAGGCCTCTGGTCTCTGTGGATAACGTCCTCCTTGATCTGCAGAATTCTTCATATCCTACTCAGCCTCATTCAATAATTGCCTATTATTCTATGGCTAGCTCCGTGGGCGGGCAAGATGAACCGAATCCTGCACTGTGATTGGCTACCCGAGCGGGCAAGATGGGGCTATCTTCCCCGTTCGGGACTAACCAATGTGTCCCGTACGAAAATATTATCTGAAAGCCATATAACAAGTCGTTTATTGACCAAGCTTGTTCGGTCAAGTTGGTTGGACTCCGACTCGGCCAAAGAAAGAACTTGGCCAATATCCAGCCATCTTGACCTCACACTTGGTCAATAATCCTTATACATCATGGGACTCCCTAATGTAAAAAAAGTAAAAAGGTATTTTTTTTGTTGTTCATCGCTTGAAACTTCTACTAGGTCAACTTATTAACTGCCTTGTGGGGAGTCTTGTCAATATTCTGATTTTAGCATTTTGCATCGAATTCCCTCTTAAGACCATGTATTAGGCATTATTTTATGAACAATAATATTTTGTTTTGAACTGTGATTTCACAGATGATAGATAAGATAAATGAAGAGTACAAAAGGTAAGTAAATTGCGACTGGTTACACTTTGAACAGCTATGCAACTAACAGCATTCCCATTTCATTGTCGTTCACACGGCTATAGACTTGCCACAAGTCGACTTTTAGAAAGTCTAACACGGCTACTGATTCATAAATTATCATTCATTATCTTTAGTGAACTGCTGAACCAAAGGAAGGAATTGAATTTGGCCGCAGAAACAGTAAGTAAAAATATTGTTTTCAAAGGCAACCTTTTAATGCTTAAGAGGAAGTAATTTTTGAATTTATTAGTCACTTGTAACCGGTATTTTCAGTTCAATTGTGCCAACAGCAATGTCATCGATGTCTAAATCTCTATGCCTATTCAGACATTTAATGTATATTTTAGGTTTTTTACTTTTTATAGGACCCTCCTGAAAACCACCTCCATATGATTGGAGGCCTCCTCTTAGAATGTTATTTTACTATTATTATATTATTAATATTATTATTATTTTATTAATGAATAGTGAAGCTTATTGATTAATTACAACAAAGCCCCTCCCCATTACTAAACTAACTGGCCTTTTTTTACTACTGTAGAAAGCATCACAAGAGGCTAAAATCAGAGAGATTCAAAAGGAAATAAAGGTTTGTTATACTGGCTTGATTTATCTCCACATCAATTCTATCTCCACTGGCTGTGACTATCTACAATATCTGTCTGGGTTCGAATCCCGTTGAAGCCCTGATTTTTTTTCAGGCTTCTTCTTTCCAATTGCTCAAATTGGAAAATTTACTGCGAGGATCATACTTCACTTGCATCTACAACCGCAGTTCAAATATGAATTATTTCATCAGTATACACTTTACATAATATCTGTCCTATTATTTAATTTTTTCATACTGTAAATTTCCTCCTCAGTCAGAAATCTGCCACACCCACTGTCTAACATAGACAGTCTTAAACGCATACAGATATATCCACACACGCGCCAGTGTTTCATTTATTTTGTTTTAATACAACTGTTGCTGCTTTTTTTTACAGATAATGCGAGTCGATGTAAACAGGTAAATGTCAAACAAATTAGCAAGTAATTTCTGCCACCAAAAAGAGCTTTAGGAATTAAATTATGATATTCATAATAGGCAATAACTAATGAGCTGTTAAAACTCTGGAGACTGATGCCAGCCCGATTGTATCTAAAAGGCTTTCTTTTCTTTTCTTTTCTTTCTTTTCTTTTTAGGGAAAAAGCTGGGCTGAATGAGAAAGAAGCTGAGGTTAGTAAAAGGCTGCAGAGGTTATATTTAATTCGTTAATAGTATTTTTAAGTGCTAAGAACTGAAGGCTTTTTATTTCTGAAGTTTGTCATTTTCATTTTAGATTTTCTGCTTGAAGGACTCCATCGAAGGAATCGACAAACAAGTCCAGGTAATTCCACATTATATTACATTACTTTGGCCAACTTGATACTTTTCTCTAAGAGAATGGCGAATGAATCTGATCTTTTCTTAATGATTTTGTCAAAAATAACTGTACCCGTCCAATAAAACCAAACATATTGGAGATAAGACCAAATTTGTTTCCTCAGGTCGCTCAAGCAGAACGAGACGAACATAAAAGGTAATATATTGAGATATGTCCAGGATTGAACGCTAATGAGATTCAAATTCATTATGATAAACATCACAAAGTGTCCTCATTGATAAAAAGTCACTAAAACACACACAATTCTGTCAAAAATGAAGCAATATGAAAATGTCAAATAACCTTGTCAAGTATGAAGTACTAATTAAACAATACTTGCCTTCAATCCGGGACATAAGTGCTTTTACTGTAATTCGTTCCGTTCCAAATTATTTCTTTCTATATTTTGTTTCATTTGTATTTCTCTAAACAAAGTTGTTTTACCTTAAACTCGGGTTTTTTTCTGTAAAAGCGAAATAAATTGGGAGTCGGAAGCTAGTGAAGATGTGGCAAAAGACTTCCAGGTAAAAATAATCAAATTTAACCTTTCATATGTTCGATTTTCAGGAAATTAATACAGATAGTGAAGGATTTTAAATCTGCACGATTGGAGGTAAAAATAGTTAATTAGGTCAGTTCAGATTCTCTTGGTCAATATTACTTAACTTGAATAAGAATCTAAGATCGCATGAAATGATATTACTAAACCTAAGTAAACGACAAGGATGTCATTGAAATATGATATCAGTTCATGTTCTATCTTGTCAATTACAGTTTTATTTCTTGCAGTATAAGATGGTAATGAAAGAGAAGCAAACGTAAGTAATTCAATTATTTTTAAACAATTAAACCATGAATGTAGCATTTCACTTAATACGGCCAACAAAATTCAAGTCGTGAAAATGTGGTTCCTGCTTTGTTTTCTGCTTTGCTAATAACATCAAGTGTTTTTTAAATCTAAATGTTAAGTAGCATTCTGGAAACTGAAATTAGGGAGCTTAAGCACGCGCGTTTTTGAGACGCGGATGAGAACCGGAAGAGAACATTTCGCGTGGTAGGACCGTATTCTCTCCCAGGTTTTTATATTATTCGACTCTAATGGAGAAAAGATTCTTAGTAATGTAAATATGGTTGTGAGAGGGCAAGTTAAAAGTGAAAAGAACTCTCTTCCGGTTACTTCAGGTTACCGGAAGCTTCCTATTAATTGTTGACAGCACGGACCGCATGTCAATTGTCGTGGTGTTATGACGGTTGATGTCATTGTGATGTCATATTGTTAGCTCAGAGATATGCAACTCGAAGGGGACAGACTGTAAATAAATGTTGCTTCTAACAATATCTGAAATTCGTAACTGTTCCTCAGTAGGATGCCCAAAATGTGTGCAATTCCACAATTGGTTTCAGCTCCATGGTCAGTGCAGTCTGCCATTTGACGTTACTGTAACAATATGTCAAAGAAATGATTTTCTTTCTATTCGAGAAACTATTTCTTGTATTCGTTAAGCTAAATTAATGTCGCCGTATCTACAGTAGAGTATTTATTTATTACTATCATTCATTTAAAATATATCCCTGTTTCTGATTGGTTAAAACCACCGCGCATAATTCACCATAGCCAGCTGCTGTTGACCAAATTTGGAAAAAAACTTTGTCATATTGAGCTGATGACGTCAAACTTTTTGTCATATTGAACCAATGACGTCAAAAGTGCAGCCCGCTCGCGTGCACATTATTGAACCGTTGACCGAGAAAACCTGGGGACGAGGTTGTGTTATTTTTGTGAGCAGAAAAAGGAAGGGCGAAATTGTGAAACTCCTTTAAGAACGGGGAAATATTTTAAATAAACAATAAAGCAATTATTGAATTCGGCTTTTGTAGGATATGAAGAATTCAATAATTGCTAATTATACAATTCACATATATTATATTAACGTTCTATTCAAACCTAAACGTTCAACGTACTTTTTCAATTCTCCAGTGAAATTGATTATGTCAAGAAGCAAATCGCAGATTTCCAGGCTGACATAAAAGCGCAAGTAAGTTCAAGCAGAACTTTACTTTACTTTACTTTGAGTTTGAAGTAAACGTGAGCAAAAATACGCCGTGTCTACAGTTAATAGATAAAGATTGTTCAGAAAATGTTACACCGCCATGTCTTTTTTTGCGATCGTAAAATGTCGGAGGTCTTCGCTGGCTTTTAATTGACTATAAACAACTGTTTTACGAGTCTCTAGATATAACAGAATGCACATTGGACCGGCAGCGGATTGAACAAGGCGTGTAACGTCAGTAGGTTGACTTGGTCACTACTACTATTATATAACTTTCTAACCAATAACTTTTGATTTGTGTTCTTTCTTTGTTTTCTTCAGATTTTATCAAACAACAAAAAGCCAGGACTGTTTAAAAGGCGGTTTGGCTGGCTACATAGGCGCCATTGAAAAACAAAAAAAAACAAACTGTAAACACTTTGAATCTTGGTCAACTGACAACAGACTTTTTTTGTCTGATTTTGAGGATGTTGTCAAATAAAAATATATTTCATATCGTAAGATCGGTTAACCTTTTTACGTCTGCACATGTCACCGTGAGTATATTTTTTGGAGAGCCCCAGAATTTACCTTAAAAATGTAAGGCTAGACCGGGTTCTTAAAGTGATTGATTAATTTATTGGAGTTTGACGTTATCAATGAATTACTTTATAACCTCTAAATAGATGGGGTAAGTTTCTGAAGAAACTGTAGTGCTGCGTCGTTGGGGAAAATTACAAGATAAGTTGGTATTATCGACTGGGTTGATAATGTAAATTGGCCACCGTAAAGAGATTCGAAAGCTGAACTCGGATTCGCTCTGACGAAGAGCTAACGCTCGAGACGCCAGCTTTCGAATCTCTTTACGGTGGCCAATTCACAGTGTCAACCCAGCTAACAAAACGAAATTGCTTTATAAACTCCGATCTGATTGACTTATCTTTCACCAGCCCTCGACCAATCACTATTCGGGTTTATCCTATTTACCATTACCAGTTGTCCCAAGAGGAAATGCTCTGCTCTATCGCTCACTCTTTTCGCCAGCTCACTGTTATTCTGTTAAGTATTTGTGGTGGTGTTGGGGACGAAGTAGCGAAGAGGAGTTTTTAAACAGTGCTGCGATAGCTTTCTTTTTTAGCATCATTACAATTTACTCACACATCACATCACATCACACATGACATCACATCACATCACACATGACATCACATCACCTTTATTTCACCTCGGATTTAAAAGAGTAGCTAAGGATAGCTGATTTCTCCGAGAAAAAAAATTAAAAATTTAAACCAATAAAATTGCATATCATATATAATAAACTACTATTTACATAAGGCACAATTACATTGATATTCGAAAGAAATTTTGCATACTTTAGTTCTGAACTCATTCAGGGAAGTTTGTGACCTCAAGTCCTCTGTTAGTTTGTTCCACATGTTTGCAGCAGTATATCTGAAGGAGTGAAGACCATAAGCGGTTGTATTGACGTATGGGATAACAAGTTTCCTTGATCCTCGTAAGTTGCGTTCAGTATTCCTCATTTGAAAAAGACCACGTATGTATTTCGGCATCGTTTCAAACTGAATTGTCTTAAAAACCGTTTTCATCATGTCTTGGCACCTAATACTATACAGATAACTAGAATTAAATTTGCTCAGTAGCTCCTGGTAGTGCAGAGACTTCTCATCCAGAACCATCCTGAGCTGAGCAATATCTAAAATATGGTGCAAAAAAGGCCGTGTAAAGTTTGCATTTTCCATTTGTTGGTACTATCTTTCGAAAACGGGAAATTACATTAATTCGATTGTTGACCTTTGTGCAAATGTTTCTCACATGGCTGTTGAACTGCAGATTCTTGTCAAGTGTTCACTTCTAAGAGGTCAATATTATCTTTTACCGGAATATCATTGTCATTCACTGTAAAACTGAAGGAGTATTTTGTATTCCCTAAAACCATTGCTTGATATTTTTCAGGATTTGTAATCATGCCATTCATACCAAACCATTGGTCAGCTTCGAGAAGTTGGCATTGAAGTTTCATTTCTAACTTCACTGGTTGTTTATCCGAAGCATAAATTTGTTCATCGTCAGCATAAGCATTGATACAAACTCCTTTCAGCAAGTAAAAGAGATCATTCATAAATGCATAATAATTTCGCAACAGAGCAACGCCGTGTTCGGCCACTCCATACGCTTTGAACTTAGCTAGCAGCAACTCATGTGGTACACAATCAAAGGCCTTGGAAAGATCTAAAGATACTACAGCAACCAGTTCTTTATTATCTAAGCTAGCCCTCCAATCTTCCGTTGACGCAGAAGTGTGGTCTCGCAGCTATAATTCTTGCGATGTGCAGAAATGAAGTCAGACAAAATATCTTTGAAATATACGGATAATTGATCAGACAAAGCTCTCTCCTATATGTTGTTTAAAATTAGTAGTACCGTCACCGGTCGATAATTTTTCTTGTAAAGTTCATCTTCTTTTTTAAACAGCGGTGTTACTTGACCCATTTTCCACCTGACCGGATAACAACACGAGATGGTTGAGGAATTAATGATTTTTGAAACTGGAAGCGCTATAACAAGAGCGGATAATTTGAGTAGCTTTGGATGCAGCATATCATGACCACAAGATTTGCGACTGTTTATAGAAGATAGTAAGAGATCCACCTGGGTTGAATTCACAAGATCAAAGTGGAAAGTTTCCTTTTCAACCTTATTGTGCTTTATTGCTCTGATACTTCAATGTTCGATGAATACTCAAATGTGATTGGTGCATAAACCGCTGTATTTTGCTCCAATTAATCTGCAAAGATGCAATCGGACAGTGTATTCAGACAGTTGGCTGTAATCGCACACCTGTAATCGGGCAGCTACATGAGCCAATCATTTTAGGTCCTCTCCACTAAATCCGCCAATCACAACATTATGTAATCACTATGGTAACCAATTCTAAGGACTGACTGTAAAATTGTGGAGGTAAAGTCTCCGTTGACTGTTTTGAAAAGAACGTGAGAGCTATTTTCCAAGCTATTCTCCTTTATATTTGATTATGATATCTAAAAATGACTATTAAAGGCTCCTCTTCAAATGAAACGTTTACTTCTGTGCGAAATTGTAATTGTTGTGATTAATTGGTAACAGGACATCGTGTCGTCCAATTCAGTTTGTAAATCATACTCACGATTAACAAATCGGACTCCCGCTTCGCCGTCGTCCGATTTTCTTAATACACGTATAATTACAGACCGAATTGGACTCCACTCAGTCCTTTTACCATCATTAACAATTCAATTTAAAGGCGATCCTATTTTTTATTTAGCCCTTGCCTTCCAAGCCACGTGATTGTTTCCGGGAAACCGTTTAGTTGATGGAAATGTTTTCTGCTGTTAGTTACATTTTTTTCCTTTATAAGACACCTGGATCACTATACGGTGTCGGTCACCTTGGGCATGGCATGTGTACAAATCTTTCAGTTTTCAAAACGTGTTTTTGTTTACCCGCCGCATTTCCACTTAATATACGTCATATTTCAATCAGACCTTCTCCAGACTGAATGTTTCGTTTCCCCATCGTTTTCTCCCTCGCAAACATGAGTTAGTAGGCTGGTTAAGAAAGAAAAAAACAACAACAGCTGCAATGAATAAGAGCGCATAAGATATTGAGAATCTATCAAATGAATAATCCTATACTAAGCGAGCCTTGATTATGTTGGCTGTCATTCCAAAACGTCACGGTTCGAACTGCATGATCGACTTCGTTTATGAGGGCTAAAATTTAGGTGTCAAAGTCACTGGATTGGAAGACATATGAAAATGGCGTTTACAGGCAGGCATGTAATGAAGGAAACAATTATCTTTTTATTGTTTCAAAAAACTGTGTCGCTAGGAAAGCGGGAAACGAAATGTGTATAAAAAGCCTTAGTAATAGTTATCTGCATGGGCATATTAAATAAAAGCACCAAAGCCAAAAGTATTTATTTAAATGTATGTAACGTTATTACTGCTCTAATAAGTTTAGTATTCGCTAAAATCTACTACAAAAAATTAGTTGATGTTAACTGTACACCTGCTGTATGTATCGTTTTAACAGTCATAAGGGCCTCAAAACTGAGTATTAATTGGTAGAAATCGTCCAAAAGCCAAAATACGATTTAGATAATTTATGTCAAAACGAAACGAATTTTATAGATTAGGATTAGAAATGGTAAAACTGTTCAAATAACGGGTACTTCTTCAGTTTTGTTCTGCGTAACCTATAATAGCTAGGGGCTAGTTCAGTTATGGGCACAACTGCTCTTAGAATAGAAACCTGGAATAGTAAACAAGCTCTAATCAGAGACGTACAAAATGACAATGATGTATCTGCAAATATACGAGCTACAAAAGTAGCGTGTCTGTAACTAAATACAGAGAATAGAAACTGCTTTGGCTTAAGAGATAACTAGTTTAGCCAGTTTTGGATTCCAGTTGACAGTTTCTTTTGGCAGCTTTTAAACTTGTTCAACAAAAATCGTAAACATAGGTGCGCTTTTTGGTGATGTCCCTCTCTCAGTAACTTGGATGGTATTACCAATGTTTTGACAATTAATAATCACTAATGCATCAAATCGTACCTTGCTGCTAGAGAACAAGCCCTTTATTCTTGGGTTTCACGTGACGTCATAAGTTATGCGCAAATCAGTGTCCGCCATGTTGGTGTTCCTCGAGGTGTCAAATTTATGTAAATTATAAGCCATTTCTATAGCAAACCTTTTGCTTTCTCGACCATTTAGTTCGATTTTTAGATGGATATTTCAAAAAACAAAAGCGAAAATAGCACCGATGATGCATCTAAATGCATCCCAGTGCTCTCTGAGTATGCCAAAGCCTTAGAGGGTCAAGTAAAGGAGAGATATCTGCAGAAGATCTCGGTCATCGGAGTTGACCCCGCAAGTATACCGACGGACCAGTTTAGTCCGGAATGCTTGCCTCCAGTTGAAGTCTCGGACTTGCTAACCTATCTTGTACTTGAGACTAGTTACTATACAAACCAACAGTTCAAGGCTTTCAAGAGTCTTGAGGCGTTCAACCAAATGGTGGCGGGATTTGTGACCTCAGTTGTGGGCAAACTAATCGCCGGAAAATATGTTGTAAGAGCACGCGTGCGACACTCACAGCGGATGAATGATCCTTTGGTGAATATTTGGATCATCACCGAACAGGATGGGACTGTTTTGTCGGCCCATTGCTTAGGATGCAAAGCTGGATTAGGAGAATCGTGCTCACATATCGCGAGTGTTTTATTTTACTTGGAGGCCACCGCACGGATTCATGGCAAGCTTGCTTGTACTCAAGTAAAATGTTCATGGATCTTACCTACGTATGTGAATGAAGTGCCGTATGCGATGGTCAAGGACATCAATTTTTCATCTGCGAAGAAGCTTAAAGAAAACCTTTACCAGAAAATCGATAATCTGGATAATCTACAGCAGCGAACAATCTCCAGCCAACCGGGAGCTTTGCATAGCCGTGTAGTTTCTAGTTCAGGAGCTGTTTCCGCCTCAGCTAATTTGCGTCCTGTGAAGGAGGAAATCGATGAGCTGTACTTAAAACTAAATAAGTGTAAAATCAAAGCATTAGCTTTAAGTTTGATTCCTCCCTTTGCCGATCAATTCGTCGACCAAAGCCGTTCCGTCCCGGTAGTTTCAGAATTGTTTCACACTGAAAATTTAAGTCTTTGCTACACGGAACTGTTGCGAAAATACATTGAAGTACAATTAAACTATTTTGAAGACCAAATCAAACTAGTTGAGAAAAACACCCAAGATCAATCGAAGGGTGCTGGCTTCTTTAAACATCGCGCTG
>CM042756.1:2587458-2626011 GCA_022496165.2 Catalaphyllia jardinei
GAGGAACTTGGATGGTTTGATTTAAAAACCTGAAGAGCTAGGCATAAAACCTCCCAAATGTTTAAAATTACTGCTAGTGAAACCTCATCCTATTTAACTGATAAATTTTCCAAAGTCGAGGGAAGAATTCCATACAATATAAGGAACAGTGAATTAAATATTAAATCTATATACCATTACCTAAAACTGACTTCATGAGAAGGGGTTTTGCTTACGCTGGTTTTAAATTGTGCCTAACTCTACAAAGTCGTTTAATTATCTTGCAGCCTTTACAAAATGATTCAGTGGAAGATCTTGACTTTGATATTTTAATGTCGTATTGATAGTATTGCCCCACTTTTAATATTAAATCATAGTTTATGTTATTCTTTACATTTTTAAACCATACTCGACTTTCATGAAAACTAATGATTTGTATATTGATGGAAAGGAAATTATTAAACTTGATACCTACAATTAATGGAAAAATTTACACGAATAAACGAGACAAGGTTTTTATTATTCTTTTTGCGAATTGCTGTACTTATCGTGATTATAATTTCAACCCGCTAGTATTTTGACGTCGTTTTCTCCAGTTCGCACCAAGACTCGGAACAAGGTAATTAATTGGAGGCCGAAAATTCTCGGAAAGAAAGGTCTAAAAAACATGAGTTGTAATGTTCGTAATAGATTGAAATTTACCAAGAGTTCTAGGAAAGACCTACTGTGTACGAAAATGCAAAAAATGGGTATCGACTGAATGCAGCAAAGCGAAAAGTATATTTAGAAATGTACGTATGTAAGGGTATCTTGTAATAAGGTTAGTATTCGCTCTAATCTACATGGACACATGCAATAAGTATCGTGAGACTGAAATCGTCCAAACGCTAAAATATGATCGATTTTAATAATTTATGTGAAAACAGAACAAAGTTTATAGATCGTGATTAAAAATGGTAAAACTGTTTCAGTTCTTCAATTCAGCACATTAAGGTAACGACTGGTTCTTTTGTTTCATTCTCGGCGTGAGCGCTTTTGTAATAACTTAAGGCTCAGTTCAATTATGGACGCAGCTGCTCCTAGAATAGAATGGAATTGAAGAAATATTTTTATAAGCTCTCGTCAGACCAAGTGTTACAAATGACAAAGTTACAACAGCATATTTATCACTAGCTTACAAGAAAAGTATCCGCATCCTTTGTAATTTCTGTAGTGAAAATATGCTGTAATGTTTTGACGTAATTTTAATATCAAACACGAAAGACCGACGTGTTTGACCAAATTTCCAAACAACGAGGAGAGAGTTGAAAATACGATGCTTAACGGAGTATGTGTGAAATGTATCACTCTCTTGAGTTCTTGAAATATCTTCTCAATCAAAACCAAAACTAAGGAGAAAACGGAGAAACTATGCGCAAATTAACATCAGATATTCAAACACCGCCATAACAGGGTCGTAACGAGGTATATTTTTTCGTAAATGATCCCATATTTTTACCCAAAAGTTTGATCCCTGATCCCGAAAACGATGAGAATTTTGATCCCTGAACCCGCAAAAATTTGTTGATCCCACGAGATTTTCCTCATAGTTTTGCCTCAATTTCATAAAAACTTGATAACTGAACGACAGTAATCGTGCCAGTGGAAGATAGAACTGTCTGTAATTTCTTTTAAAAGGAAAACACTGTTCCCAAAGTTCGTTATTAATTATAATTATCCAAGCATTAGATGCCTACCTGAATTAACTCGATTGATCTCCATTTCTCCTGTTCGACTTCGTCCATTGTAGACCTCAATGTCTCACAATCAGCGCTTGAAAGGACACTGCACTAATTGTAAGTATTTTTAGGTGCTTAAATAATCAAGGAAAACTTGCGTGATTCTGTCTAATTCATCGACATATAGTAATTTACAAATCGATTGATCTAATGCTTCGTTACTGTTCTTTCTTGCAATGTAGGGGAATTGTGTATGACGATCATTATTGGTTGAAAAAAGAATCAATAATGTAAAATATTTTACAATTACTCAGTAAGGGACTGGAGGTGAACATGAACAGCAATGTATATTTTACCGGCTATGAGGTAAATAATTGTTTAAGTATATACCACGACAGTGAATTGCAGGAGATTCCTGGTATAAATAACGTTTTACGAAATTTATCGTTCAGTACTCAATCATGACTCGATAGTTAAAAGAAATCGAGTAACTTGCACGAAAATTGTTCAGTACTTCACAAGATTGTCTTTTTTTCGTAATATATCTTAGGGATTATTGAAAAACACAAAAAAATTTCTGGTAATGTTAAACAACGCGCGGTGGCCTCATGGTTAGTGCGCTCGTCCGCAGATCGAGAGGCTTTGCCGGGGACACTGTGATGCTGTGTTCTTGTTCTTGGTTCTCACAGTGCCTCTCTCCACGCAGGAGCATAAATGGGTACCGGTGAATTGTTGAGGAAACCTAAAAAATTGCGGGGGAGTGTGTTAATTAAGTTTAGAAGCGTGCCAAATGGAAACCATGGATTTGATGCTGATTTGAGTAGCAATTCTATAATTTAAAAGGATGTAAAACGGCTAAAAAAGGGCACCATTTTATCACTATGAAATACATGGAATGGTTTGAAGACTTTGAAGAGGGGTTTGAACAATTTCCGCATGACTCCTGATTCCCTCCTGGAGCTAATGTCATGTAATGTCAGCAGAACGTGTTCAGTATCAGTTTTAGGGCTGGTTCTTTCGCTTTTTAAAAACAATTTCGCATGTAGTTATGCCAATTATTATCCCAACGTTCAGTCAGACCACACCAAGAAAAATTACACTTTAATACCTGCTCGATGAGCGCCTTGAGCTTCGGTCGTATCGTTTGGGTGACCAAGAACGTGATCTGGAATGAATGAAATTACATTTGGCCAAAAATATTGCAGAATTTAACAAGCAAACAGCTGAAAAAGGCTTTAAATCAAAATTTACCGTCTTAATGAGCGATCGTCCTTCTCAGTGTCCTTCTTCTTCCTTTTTCCCATGGAGAATTGATATATTGAATGTAACTGAAAAGATGTAATGAATCTCCCCGGGTGAATCTCTCGAGTACAACCCGGCTATAATAGCGCTAAGCCGCGAAGTCGAAAGGTCAACAACATCCAACAAAGGGCCAACGTGATCAAATCATGTCATATGACATATTATATGACATAACAGAGTGAGTGAGACGAAATATTTCAAAAAGTTATTAACGATTGCGTGACTAGCCACAACAGTACTGTGTTCGTCGATCAACAGATCAATCAATGAATCAAATGCCATGAAATGCAGTTTGAAATAAATCGTGCAATCTCAAAACATCAATCAAGCTGTTAAATCACAATAAAAGCGCATTGTGATATTTTAATGGTTATCTAGGACAGCCTGATCCCTGATTCCATGAAAAACACTGTTGATCCCGATCCCACGCGTCGTGATTCCAGATCCCGGGGCTATGATCCCTGATCCCGGCCCTTTTTAGGCCTTTGATCCCTGATCCCATATACCTCGTTACGACCCTGCCATAATCATTATTCGCTTTGTTTAAACTTGAGGAATTATTAATGAGTTGGAGAAGAGAAGTTTTTTTTTATCAATAACAGGATTAATTTGAATTCGCAGACCCATGGATAAAGTTAAATTCAGCGATGTCTCAGAACTGCTTTGGCGCAAAAGATAATCAGTTTGGCCGGTTCTGGATCCCATTTGATGGCTATTTGATAGCATTTAAACTCGTTTATTTATCTGGTGCTGTTTCCTGTGACAAAAAGAGTGAAGGCAGCTACGCTTTCTGGGGATGTCCCTTTATCGACAACTTGGACTTGATGGCAATAATCACTAATTCATCAAACCATATCATGCTGCCAGAGAATAAGCACTATCCCTACAGAATTTCCGGATATCACGGCAATTCCTCTGAGCTTGTTTTTCCTGATTTACTAACTCCATTACAGGTGACTTCGGACCAAGAGTTGCGTCTCTGGTACAGCGAGGACTGGGATGAATACCACTATGAGGAGGACAATGATGGAATCACTTGTGCCGATGCATACGCCAAGTTCATGTAGAAACAGCGATTATATAGTCAGTTCCGAACGTTTCAGAATAGTCTCGTTTTGATTATCTAGCATGTGCTATTAGAAACACTTTGAAAGAAACCCCAATTATTTTTTCTCTCTAGAGCAAATCTACTTGTTATTTTAAATACTTCTGCGAAAAGTTTTTTGATTCGAATAAATCCTCGATTTTCTGTGCCCCGACGAAATCCCGAAAATAGCTCCAAAACACCGCTATTTTTGTTGCACGACCGAGTCTGAGGAAAATGGGTCCAGCAGCTGTTGTGACGTCTACCCAGGAAGATCGAATATCTCCCGTCCTCTCATTTCCTTGAGGATGATGCAAAACATATTAGAAAAGTACACAGAAACGCTTCCAGAAGTGCTATCGGCTGTTGCAGCAATATTCCAGATTTAAAGGACAACAACCAAAAAACTGGAAAAAATCTACCTTGACGATATTTCGTGTACATTTAACACACTTCGTCAGGGCAACTGACGAAGTGTGTTAAATATACACGAAATATTGGCAAGGTCGATTTCTTTTCCGGTTTTCTGGTTGTTAATGTTATACTCTGGAATTAAGATCAAGGAACCCTTCAGATGTTTTTTGTGAAACCAGATTTAAAAAGATTTACTGTACAATTTAATGGCGATAATCGGTCAATAGTACAATAAAAACGTAAACGATGGTTGATTTTGTCGAATTATCGAACAAGCGATCTAACTCTGTGAGAAACATTTTCAAAATTTTCTGCTGAAAGACAACCAGCAATTTGTAGAGATACTAACGACAACCTATATCTTCCAATCCCACAGTATTTACAACATATCCGGCATTACGACCAGGGGTTTAAATTTCAATAAAAGCCGGTTACCGGCGGTCTACCGCCGTCTGTTTGGATTTCATTAATGAAGGGCCTTGCAGCCACTTTAGTGGTCACAGCCGCCTATTACATCTTCAATGGCCGCTTATAACTAAAGTTATTGAAACCCCTGATTACGACCAATATAAACTTACTGATATGTAAATAAGTCGATCGCAAATATACACCGCCAACCAGCACTTATTATGTCTCTTTCGATTCAGATAAAAGTCGAAAACTAATCCTTTAGAATTACATGATTACAAAACTGTTAGACTCACAGAGTTTTTCGAAGGTTTGGAACGATTAATTGTGCTTTCCATTTTCGTCCAGCAAATACAGAGAGCAGATTGAGGCGCCATTGTGTTTGGTTCCTGGGTAGACGTCATCAGCAACCACCGCCGCATACTCCCTAAAACTCGGTCGTGCAACACTTCAAGCGCGATTTTGAGAGGGTGTAGAAAATCAAGGATTCAAGTAAATTCAAATTATTTTGCGCCCAAATGCTTCGAATAAAAACTAGATTCGATTTAGCAAAAAAAAATTTGGGAGGTTAAGGGCACTTTAAGGTAATTCTTGGTATTGCATTGCGCATCCCTACCGCGCACGATTTTTGCGTCATCAGCGCGAGCACATGAGCGCGTGCACGCGCAAAACATAAGAGATTTCCCTCAAACTAAGTTCGATAACGGAGTAAATTCTCCTTTTCTCTTAAACGAGCACGATGACCCCCGATTTTTCTTTCAGGTATTTGCTAAGAACAGTCTAATGAAGAATATATTTGAAAAGGAAAAAAAGTTTGATAGTAGAACATGAACATAATTTTTTTTTTGGAAAATAGTTCCCAAATGGGTGTATTTAGGCGCGCCAACGCGAGGACTTCAAGTGAACCACGGAATCGTCCGAAAAAGTTGAATATTGCCGCAACCAGGCAATCAGAAACGGCTTAAATGAAGCAATACTGCTTATGCCAATAAATGAAGCTTTACTTTCAAGACCAAACTGTGTGCCTTTCAAATGACCAAGATTTAATTCTGTATGAAGGTGATTCAAACTTTTAGCGCGCAACCAGTAAAAATACCCCAATTTAAGAGCCTGCTGACGCGTAAACAAGCACGGTGACCCCATATTTTTTTTGCATTTTTATAATGTTCATATCATGAATGTTCATTACGCCAAGTGTCAAAAAAGGTTTGATAGTAAAACAATTTCAAGGGAATTACCTTAAGGGCGGTGCCTACTTTTGTTTGTGCGCACACATTCTGCACATCACGCAAGGCATAGTTTAAGCGCGCGCGCGCTGGAATTGCCATTAGGGAGTTTAAGAAACTACGACGGCGACGCCGAGGACAACGTCGATTAACAAATGAATTTATATTTTATCTACGAATCTCGGGATACTCTTAAGTTATTTACTTTGTGTATTACTGTCAAAGCTATCGCTAAACTGAATCTGGAACACCGCAATAAATTTGAGCCGTCGTAGTTCACGTTCTTCAGACAACACAGAATTTGGTCATTTCACGTTGATGTTTTACAGAGGACGGCAAAGAAATGTACAAAGACTTATAACGCACGTGCACAGCTATTGTTCTACTCATTAAACCTTTTCTTTAGCGACGTTCCCGTTGCCGTTGCCGTCGTGGTTATCTTAAACTCCCTATTGACGCAATAAACTACGCCACCAAGTATACTGTTACCAAATCAAGTTTAATTAACCTGTACTTAAACCAGGAACATCAGAATAGCAGCATATCGCTTACTCTCACTAACTGTTAACGTCCTCCAGCTGAAAAACCAGCTGTTATCTGTCGAAAATTATTTTTACCACAATTGCAGGTAAACCCGCAATCTGATTGGCTAATTTGTCGTGATAAATAAGAGTCCCTACGACGCTGCTCGCGGCATATCGCGTCAATGTGTCACGCAATGCCTTTTTCAGCTCGCGCTCTAAAAAAACATTTTCTTTGACGTTGATATTGTGGTAAAAAACAAATCGAAATGTGTTTTTTCGTGGTATGTACTCTTATCGATAACGAGTACGCTCCATTAATCTTTTCCCAAGCATTTTTTTTAATTGTTTCTGCATATTAAGGGAGTTTGCAAAGTTTTTGAAAGAAAAGTCTGACGCGTACAAGCAGCTCATTAGCATAATGCAGCGTGTGCACTTTCAAATCCGAATCGGTGTTTTCAATTGTCAAGACAAAGATTTCGTTTCTTTGATATTGTGTTAAAATACAAATCGAATGTGGTTTAGCGTGGTGTATAGTCTTATCGACAACAATACGCGTCATCACAGTGTCGGGAGAAAATGTCAGGAGAAAATGTAACGGACACCGTAAAAGTTTTTTTAAAAAAGATCAATAACTGTAAGGAACGCGTTGTTCCCTACATTTTATGTTATGAAATGGAATTGGGGAGCCTTTTTAATAAGTGACTAGTTTCTGGTGTTGAGCAAAAGGTATTTAGGCTGTATCTTAGCTGAATCAGAGGAACGTTGTCAGAGCCGCTAAAAGCGCTGTTGTAACGATTGTGTTATTAGAAACACACCGAAAATGGTTTTCATGGTACCATTTGCCATGCACTTTTAAGATCTTTACAAATGTGTTTGCTTTTCTGCATGCAAAGGCGAATTCGAAGGAAATCTGCGAAGAAATATCCTTTCCTTCCTTTTTTTTTCAGAAAATGCTGATGTCAGCATTTTTGTTGAGAATCAAGGCTAATTATCTCGGAAAATGCGCAGCTACCCCAATTTTTCTTTGTATATTCCAATAGCCCTTGCAAAGATCTACTTTTTCCGCGTGGTCTTAACCTGGCCCAAAACACCTCTGTGTTTAGTAGGCACTGTTTTGACTTTTTATTACTATTTTTCTTGGAATGTTTATGGAATTGCGTTTCATTTGTATGAATAAATTTAATGTCATGCTAAGTTGTCGGTCAAATTGTCAGTGAAATATGCGACCAGACAATTGTCAAGGACGTTAGCGCTATAAATTGTTTCTGGGCATCCTTACTGCGCACGCAAATCCAGATGCCACGTCAGGCGTCGAGCGCGCGCGCTAAGCACTAAAATGAACAATGATAGGGCCGATGGCCATTGCTATAGCTTTGCTTGTATTGAAGCATCTTGGACGTTCCGTGACCCCTACTTTTTTTTCAGAAACAGATTTTATTTACAATTATCTCCACATTGGGCAACAATGAACAAAAAATCAATTTGGAAATTTTTCAAGATTTCTGTCTAAGATTTCTGTCTAAGATTTCTGCGTATAAAACTATGGTCGCTAAAGGCGAACTTTGAGGAACCCCGCCAGTTGACTAAATTCGCCAGTGGCCAAAATGTTGTGGACAAAATGTTGAGTCCGTAACAAATTTTGACCACTGTGATGACGCGTATCGTTGTCGATAAGAGTACAGATCACGCTAAACCACATTCAATTTGTTTTTTACCACAATATCAAAGATAACGAAATAAATCTTTTTGTCTTGACAATTGAAAACACCGACTCGGACTTCAAACTTTACCCGCCACATTATGCAAATGAGCTGCTTGTACGTGTCAGACTTTCCTTTCACTCGCTTAAGTATCTTTTGATGCCGTTGCTAGGGAAAAATCAATTGGCTATAACTCTGCACATGTATGCTTCAATTGGACCAAATTTGGACAATACTCATAGGGGACAAATTAAGTCCAGCTTATTACGTCATCATACCACGCCCAATGTCACGTGACCAGAAACAGAAAAATGCATTTTACATGAATGGCTTAAACCTTTTTCCGTATTTTCTGTACAATAACAATTCAAAAGCCGTTTCGAAGAAATTTAAGCATGCGTTTTGGCTTTTGGCGGATCGAGCGGTCCGGGTTCGAGCCCTTGCCGGGGACATTGTGTTGTGTTCTTTGGCAAGACACTCTACTCTCACAGTGCCTCTTTCCATACAGGTGTATAAATGGGTCCCTGCGATGGACTAGCATCCCATCCAGGGGGGAGTAGAAATACTCCTAGTCGCTTCATGCTAAGGAAACCGGGATAAGCTCCGGCCTGATGAGCCACTTGGCTCGTAAGCAGACTTTTTTTTTCTTCTTCTTTGGCTTATGATAAAAAATAAAGAAATGAGAAAGGAAAATGTACTTCTTTGACCACTCTTTTGCCCGTATTTTTTTTTGTTTTCTATTTTGTCGCAAAGCCCATGCTTGAATTCCGAGAAAATATGATGTTCTTTCGAACTGTTTTAAAATCCAGCAATTACAATTATTTCTCTAGGCGTTAAGTACTTTTTTCGCGGCACCGGAAGTAATGACGGAATTTTCAGCGGCCTGGTACCTAAGCATTGTTAGCCAGGGCCGGGTTGTTTGAAAGCCGATTAACGTTAACCCAGGATTAAACGTTAACTGAAGCATTATTTTTTCTTGTTTAAAAATGTTTTTCACCCCTAACGTTTGGTGAAGTTTGAGATTACTACAGCTTAAAACTGAAGAGCAAACAATATAAACAGAACACCTCACCAAAATGTTACAAAACTGAAATAGAAATTCTCGCTAACCCTGGGTTTGCTTAATCGGGCTTTGAACAACCCGGCCCAGGCTTCTAAGGCAACTTACATTCGTACGCAAAGTACACAATATAATTTTGCCAGTCTTTGCATCGTGGAAGGTAGCGCCGGAGCTGTAGTGGCCGCGAGTCAGATAAAAGCCGTCAAACTGGATTTTTTCTCCACGTCGAACTGCTTCAGTTCTTGCTTTTTGCCCGCTCAAGTCGGCGATCCTTTTTACGAACAGTACAATCCATTCAACAATATGGATTCACTGAGGGAAACTGACGCCGGCGTGATCCAGATTGAGAGTCCCGAGAATTTTGTGGTAATCGTTGAAATATTGCCCATTGACAAGGAATGAAAGGGCAACGAAATTACGTCCTGCAGATGTTGGGCGAGTTGTGGCTTTAACGGCAGGAATGCTACTCATCAAGTTGACTTTTTTCCCACATCGACTACGCTCGAACTTGAACTCTTCAACTGTGTTTTGTTTCACCAAACAAAATTCGAATTCAGTTTCTTTTTCACCGTCACAGTGTGGTAGATTACTTAAAGTACTGTTAAGTAAGTTCTCAAGCGAGCTTGATGTTCTATTAGGAGAAGTTGTCTATAAGTTTCGAGCTCACCATTATTAGTCACGTTTTCTATCGAGTGGTTAGCATTTTTGATGTAAGAATAAAATTCTTGAAATAGAGCTGCTTTCAAAAATAATTTACGACCTCCTTGCTCACCTTCTGCTGACCTCTGCTGCTCCATGCTGTCTTTGGAGAGTGGTTGCAATTAAGTGGCCTCGAAAGCTTCGTGTATTTGTACTATATATAAACAGTGGAGTTTCTCAGGTTCGGAAGAACAGTTAACAGACACAGGTTCACAAAGTCGCACATTTCTATAGCAAAAAAATCTCAGGGAGTTTCGGAGCGGTCAAAAAGGCCGCGGACACAGAGTCTGCAGGTGGTTATAGCGTAATACTAATTTTAGTTTGTGTCTCCGCATCTTTGAGATTTGGATTCCTAACCTGACACTGGAAATCGGGTGCTGTCGCCTTGGCGAAATTTCCCCATCAACATGACAGTGTAACACAGTGTAGCCTACGTTCGTACGTGGATGATCAAGTATAAAAAATAAAAGCACCACACACATGTTGTAACCGTAAAGAGAAACAATAATCAATAAAAATGTAAGCAAAAAGTTTTTTTTGGTGTTTGTTGCAGCGAAGTGAAAAAGTTAAACAGCGACTTGAATCGGCGACTGGCTGGCGCCAAAAAAAGCTCGCGAAAACATTTTGGCTGACCGGAAGTGAAATTGCACCTGGGTAGCAACGGTGTAGCTTAGCAACGAGATACTTTAATGGGCCCTTAATATGCAGAACTAGTACGAAAAAAAATGTTTGGGAAAAAAGTAATGACGCGTACTCGTTGTCGTTAAGAGTACAGACCACGACAAAAATAACACAAAATGCGGTTATAAACGAGACAACGCATGTTGTAAAAACTTTCATTTGTGAACTTAACGTTTCGTATGCTCCAACATACATCTTCAGAAGTAACGGCTAACAAAATTACAATTAAATTTAAACACGAAGGCTAATACCAAATAAGGAAAGTAATGACAATGAAAAAGTAAATGAAAATAAACAGACCTAGTTAAATCTGCGGGAAAAAATATGAATGGCTAGTAGAGAAGAAGTTTCTCACTGCCAACATTTTCATTGAATGCTGGTTTTAAATCGCGAATCAACAAGGTTTCCTTAATTTTACAGTATATATCAGATTGTCCAGTGGCTAAAATGTCAAAGTGTTCCCATTTAATCTTGTGCCCTGTTTGGGTCATGTGATCAGCAATGGCAGAAGAATGGCTGTTACTCGTCAGCGCCTTGATTCCGTTTTCCTGTCATGTAAACGACGTTTTGTTTTCCCAATGTAGCAATCTTCACAATCCCAGCAGCTAGCCCTATAAACTACTTTAGACTTAAGGGAGCAGCTGAGCATGTCTTTATAGGGGAAAAAAAGACTTTATTCGGCGAGTGTTTCTGAAAGTAATCTTAGGATTAAAACAACCATAGAACTTGGAAATACATGATTTAAGCTGTTGAGTAACGATTTTACTTTGAATTCCTAGATAGGGTAAAACAATGAAAATTTCTTTTTTGGGCACTGTAATGATATCCTTTGGTTTGTCTCGGTGTTTATTGACTACATCGTCCATGTTATATGAAATAATACCACGGGGGTACCCATTGCGTGACAAATGCTTCTTGAGGTCATCTAGAGCAGACTGTAGCAGACGGGGCAATGAACAAATTCAGAGACAACGATAAGTAAGTGTGCGGATGATGTTAACTTTGTATTTTCGAGGCGTGAAAGAATCCCATTGAGTGTAGAGGCCAGTGGAAGTTTTCTTTCGGTAGATGGAAGTGGAAAAAGAATTGTTAGGTTGGCGTTTGATGAGAACATCAAGAAAAGGAATCTCTTGGTCCTGTTCAAATTCAGTAGTGAATTGAATGTTCTTGTGCCGGGTATTGAGATAAGAAAGAAATTGAACAGCGGTGTCTTCACTGGGGAATAAGGTGAAAGTGTCATCAACATATCTAAACCAGATGCTTGGACGAGCACTGTTATTCATTACCCATTTTTCCTCGAAATTGCACATAAAAATATTGGCCAAAACCGGTCCTAAAAGAGATCCCATTGCCACTCCATCGATCTGGTCGTAGTACTGGCCATCAAACACAAAATAGCTACTCTTAGTGGCCAAAACAAGTAAATCTTTCAAGACAGAGCGCGGTAACTTTGGTGGATTGGCTAAAGCATATAATTTGTCCAGACAGATTTGTATAGTCTCATCAAGCGGAAGGTTGGTAAAGAGCGAACTGACATCGAAAGAACACATATATTCGCCATTATGGTTGTAAGATTTGGCCCATTCTGCAAAGGTGAAGGAGTCCTTGACAGTAAACTGGTTAGTTGAGATAGGTTGAAGTACCCGAACAAGATAGGATGCAAGGTTGTAGTTATAAGTGTTAATAGACGAGACAATATGGCAAAATGGGCAACCAGATTTATGTACCTTGGGTAGACCATAGAGTACACCAGGCGTGGAACCAGACGGCAGTATTTTGTGAAGTGTTTCATCATCAATAATACCATCTCTTTTAAGTTTACGGAGATAAGTAATCAGACTGTCCTCTCTCGACTCCGTAGGGTTTTGTGTAAGTTTTTTAAATTTGGTTTCATCAGAGATCAGTTGCTTCATTTTATTAAGGTAATCAAGCTTGTTTACGATGACAATTCCATTACCCTTGTCTGGTTTAGTGATGATGATGCTATCGTCATTTCGTAAATCAGTAAGAGCTGCCCACTCCTCTTTACTAAGAATGTGCTTCGGTCTAGAGAAATCATATGTATAGCTGTAGAGATATTTTTGAGTTGACTCCTTAGCCTGTCCCTGTTTTCACTGCTCAAAGCAGGCCTAAACCTGGTAAGATCTCGGAACAGAAGTTCAAAAGAACATTTAACATAATATGTGTCAACCTTTTTCGGCGGCATACAGAAACGTAATCCTCTTGACAGAACCTTTTTCTCGACCTCTGACAAAACACGGTGGGAATAATTGAAAATGATATCATCGCTGTTCAGGTTTGACAGCTGCGGTGTTCCATATTTTCGTTTCAAGTTATTAAACTTCTTGTCAAGTTTCAGTGAGATTCGATCCTTGAACTTTGATGCTTTGGCTTCAATAGTAGAACAGATGTGACTAAAATCAAGCGGAGATAAAATAGCTTTGAGGCGGGAACGTGCCGATTCATACGACTCCTTGTACTTGCGACGAGCAGAACACTTTTGGTTAATCTCATACCTCAACAAATCCTCCTTGAAACGACGACAGGCTCGTGTTCCATGGAATTCTTGTCGACTAAGTTTGAAGTTGAGAAACTTAGGGAAAACATGGAACAACTTACACTTTGCAAGAAACCAATGTCCAGTGAAATCTTGTTGTAGCGAGATAGATCCTTTTCATAATCTCTAACGACTTTCAGCGTCTCATGGCCATACCGCTCGTAAACCAAATCGTAGACACTCTTATTCTTCGGCCATTTTCACACAAATCCACCGTAAAGAAAAAGATGACGACTGGTACATTTACCTATAATGCTTTGCGCACGAAAACTCTAAAAGAGCGCATAAAAACACAAAGAAAAATCGTAAGTCATCCAAACTTGACCAGAGCAATGCTGATAGTATAGGAACGACATTTATGAACTTAACGTTTCGTATGCTCCAACATACATCTTCAGAAGTAACGGCTACCAAAATTACAATTAAACCTCATTTTAAATAAACGATAAACCCCATTTTGATTTGTATTTCTCAAACTCATTAATAATTCATCACGTTAAAACAAAGAAAATCACAAGCGTGAAGGAGGTTTGGATACCCGGTCTTAATTAGCATAGATTTTGACGATTTTACTCCTCCGTTTACTCTTTAGTTTTTGTTTCGATTGAGAAGATATATCAAACACTCGAGACAGTGTTTCATCGGCTATCCAAACACCTCGAACTGCGTCAAAAATACTCCGCTGCGCGTCGTATTTTCAACTCTCTTCTCGGTGTTTGGATATCCCGATGAAACACTGTCGCTCGTGTTTGATATAATACTTACCATTATATCGACGTCAAAGAAAATGTTATTTTCAAAGCGCGAGCTGAAAAAGGCAACGCGTGACACATTTAAGCGAGCAGCCTGGTATGGACTCTTATTTACCACGGCAAATTAGCCAATAAGATCGCGAGATTAGCATCAATTGTGGAAAAAGTAACATTTTTTCCCAATTTTTTTTTTCGCGCGAGACTGGCACGAGTAGTTGTGTTTGCTTCGAAGACTAGGTTCTAGTATTGTTACTTAGAAACGAGACACATACAAAATGGCGGACAACACATATAATTTTTAACCTGGATTTGTACTCTTGAAATACTTTGTTGAATCAAGCTTGTCCTGTCGCATTTGACCATTAATAAAACAGAAATGAGTGCAAAAAGTGGTAGCGTCACTGGGTCTGTCGGAAATGAAGAAAACATTGTAGAAAATTCAACTGAACTCTCGAAGATTGAAATGACAGATACGGCGGACAACGAAGCGCTGCAAAAAGAAAGTTTTAATGTTGACGTATCAGAGAATAACGGAGAAGACAATCCTCATGAAAATCAGAGTATAGAGGGAGAAGAAGTGGAAGATCTGGTAAGGACTACTTGCACGGCGCTTGATTTGTTGTTTTTTACGTGCGTGTTAAGCTACAGTTCTAAACTACGTAAGCTTAAGTTTATATAGACTTTCCTCAATGCCTCATCAAAAACAAGTCTTCACTGTTGATGCTTGCGAGAAAAATAAATTTTCGTTATATGAGATAACGTACCAAATTTGCGCAATACATGTAGACAGCAAATGTGATGACGTTAAATAGATCATTTCAAGAAATTGATTACATCTGCTTGCATCTATTTTTTTCTCAGGAGACAGAAGAGATTGAAGACATGATAGCTGATGGTTTATCTCAGTTAGGACGGTCTGCCGATGGAACCCTTCAAGTTTATCTTAATCTCTTCTTAGCGGTATTAAGGTTTTGCTCTTGCTTGCAGTATTATCCAGGCAAATTATTACGACTTGCTGGCATTTACAGATTTTAAACAGAGTTTAGAAGTGTGGGGAGATGCATCAATCTGATTTAATCCTAACTCAGGTTGGATTGGCTCAATATCTTTTGTTAGTCAGTGGCAGTAACTAATTAATATGCATGCATGCAACATTGTGAAGTGCAAATGCTTGATATTCATGTACCTGTAATCTTTACAATGGAAACCCACCTTCATTCAGTGTGTAAATTGTTTGTTTTTGTCTTTTCACAGGGCTGTGAACTGACAGATATCATACGCTTACAGGAGTACATCCACTTGCAAACTGTAATTCTTTCACACAATTCACTGACAGGTGAGTGACAACTTTCATCATGAACATGAAAGTTTTGTTTCACTTGTAATAATGTTTTGTTTTGGTTCTTTGTTCTATTTCATCTACACAGTATATGTAATAGCATGGGGCCAAACGACATGAAACAACGAGGGCAATTTGGAAAACTTTGAAAATATATATCACATAAAAGGCAAAATTTTGTGCAAAGGACAACTTTCAAGGTCTTTGCCGTTGCATAAACAGGTTTGCCAGTTGTAATTATTTAACAGGCGAGCAGTAGCACGGGGAAAGCCCACTCTAATAGTAAGCAAAACACAGCTACTTGGTTCCATTCACTCAAAGCCATTTCTTTACAAACAAAACTATAAGCAATCTAATTTTATTCACCTGTTTTGCGAAGCTTGCAGCGGCATGAAACTACTTCATCGATCAATGATAGACATAAACAAGTGTCAAAACGAGCTCTAATAAATTCTTGAATCCAAAACTGTCCTTCCAACTGTGAAAACTTCACGTACGTACATGCACAGTTGACACTGTTTTTACAATAATAAGGTGAGCTGTAATACTAATAAGGCTACCCAAAGAAAAACAAAGAAATTAATTTTCAGTTTGGCGGCCCACTCAAACGTTTTTCAGGCTGCGTACCAATGCATTTTTAGTTGGAAAAATCCTTTAATTTGCTTTTCCACCGAAAGACTGTGCTTTGTTGCATGTTGATTGTCTTTCACCTTAAAGAAATAACCGTGTTTAGATCAAATCCAGAAGCAATGGCTTTCTAAAATTTCTTTTCAAACTCCATTTGAAGCAGGAAACCAACTCAATGTAGGCATGCTCAGCCAATCAGCATCAAGTAATCATGGCCTCTGTCTCAGCCAATCGGCATTCAGTAATTTTGCCCCGCATGTGATTAATGTTAAAATCGTTTGAGCTCAGTTAACAGATCTCATTGCACCAACAGATTTAAGTCCATTGAGCTGTATGCCTTATCTGGTCACACTTGATGTCTCACACAATGAACTCACCACTGTTCTAGACTTCAAGCCTCCTCTTGGTCTAAGGGTAAGGGAAATGAAAGAATGTTGACTAATTTTAACTATTTAAGTCCTTAGGCAATTATTTCCTAACTTCTCAATACATTATCCAAGCAAGTCCAGGATAATCATTCACAGGAAACAACATGGCCAAGTGGTTAGTGTGTCAGACTTGACAGATTTAGGGTTCAATTAAGTCCTGCTCTGACCACTTACTGGAGGTATTTCTTGGTAGGCCATAGTTTAACTCCTCAGCCATGTTTGTAATTTGGCCAACTGGTTTGCTTTCTTCCAGTTGGGATTTTTAAAGCCTATTTTGTTAAGTTGATATATTTGTTTATCATATGACCTGTACAGCCCTGTGCACAATTTCCTTGAGAAAAGGTCCCATATAAGGGCTGTACGCATCAAAGTGATAGGGCCAGAAAAATGCGTACGGCCCTACTAGAAATGCGTACGGCCCTACTAGAGATGCCTATGGCAAAATTGATGCAAGTTAATGACAAAAACATTCTTTTTGCTGCAAATTTTGTTCTCTCCAAATTGAGTCATAGTGAACATTCTATAAGTGAATTTTACTATCCAGGTGAACTGTCCACGCAGAACTACTTCAGTCGCCAACTCACTCTAAAAGTAAAGAAAGAAATTTAACCCTTTTTGCAAATGAAGAAGCTTACAACTTTCTCAAAAGCAAACGAACAAGCAAACAGGCATTCAAGGAAACAACTTCTCTGGATAAACTGTGCGATAATTAACCTTAACCTCTTGAATTCATCGTGGGTCAAAAGCAAGAAAAGTGAAGAAGAAAACAAAGTATGATATAAATGTTTTCTTCAGGTTTACAGAGTTTCTGGGAGAAGTTTGCTAAACCAGAAAAAAATCACAAACATACCTTGTGTGCATTAGGATAAACTGCTCTACCTGTAGTTTCTACGTCAGTGTTATTGGAAGAGACAAAACTGAGTACGAACACAAATTCATTACCGTACAGGTCATCCAGATAATAAAACTTCCTTAATTCCACTACACCAGCAGAGTCAGCAAACCCAGGAACTGTTTGCAGGAGTCAACATCTGTGTCAGTTACTGGTTGTCCCCAGTTTAAGAGAATCTAAGAGGTCAAAAAATAGTTTAAAATGATGCCGATATTTTTGTGAGTCTTCAAATGAAGAAGATTTTTCAGTGAAGTGATCTTTTGTCACTGCTAATTGATGGCTTTGACATATTTTTGACAGCTTTATGTCAACGTTCTGTTGGCTTTTTAGCATGAATTGCAATCGAAAAACAAAAACAAGAAAACAAGTTGTGTTTTTCGATGAATTGTGAGTTTCTTGTTCAACGTGAAGAAATAAATCATATGACAAATTTTTGTAAAACAGTTGTAGAAACTTTTATGTAATTGTTCCACGTGCATGCAGCTGTCTGATCTAATGTAATCAAACAGAAGTTTTTAATAAAATTTTCAACAGCAAGTGGTCATATGATAAAATGCTTATTGACTGAGTAAGGTCAGGCTGGATAGGAAAATGTTTGGCCTCAGTCAGCTGGGCATATGCACCTCACTGCGCTCGGTCCTTATGCCCTGACCGAGAGCCAAACATTTTCCCATCTGGCCCTCCCACCAAGTCAATAAGTACGTATTCTTTCAGTTAAAAGTGGCGTGCCTGTGAACTAGATAGGTGTAGCTAAGTGTATTTACCACTATAAACAGCAACATTGTTTTCTCTTGTCAGTAGTAATGTTTTAATTACCTTATGATCTACCAGTGTGATTAATTTTTTACACAGGAAGTGATTATGTCATACAATAAAATAGAAACCCTTCCAGATCTTTCAGCACATCAGTGCTTGACAAGCCTTACACTGGACTGTATCCTTTGAAAAGGTTTTGGGAATAGGGGGGGGGGGGGAGCTTAGTGGCCAATATACATTATCAACTCAGTTGATAAAACCAAATTATCTTCGTGGCTAGATGGCCTATTAGTCCTAATGGTTGTGGTTTTTGTAACATGCACAATAATATTGGACTAATTGCTTGTGTACTTCTCAGTGATGTGATGTTAGTCCATTGAGGGTAACATAATCCCCCCACCCTCTACCCAACTGATTTATGTTACATTAAATAACATATTAATATGAATTGTTTACAAGAGAGAGAAATCCTGTTTGAATGTTGGGAAACATGTCACAAATGCAGGGTGATTTGATGTCAGACATCCATCCATCAAGGAGGAGTATGTCTAAAAGGACATGTATGCCGAGGTCCTTTGTGAAGTGGCAGTATGTACATACTTAGTCACTTCTACCTTGAATAAAGGATTTGCCACAAACTGCTCTCTGTACAATTAGTGTTCGTTATTATCCTTAATTTTTTCATTTTACAGATAATAACATTTCAGAAATTCAGGGTTTAACTAGCTGTCACCGGTTATCTCACTTGAGCTTGATGAACAATAAGATTTCCAGGATAGCGAATCTGGAGAACTTACCTCTAACATCACTGAACCTGGTTTGTTAAATTGTGTTTGTCTCTTTTTTGCTTGTTCTCGTTTGGCTCAAGACATACATAGTATGTCTAATTTTCAGTCCAATTACAGGTGTAGTAAAATTATAAATAATAATTATTGTTATTATTATTTTTAATCATCTGGCTCTAGAGTAACAACAACATAAAGAAAATTGAAAATTTGGAAATGCTGAAATATCTAGAGGTAAGTAAACACAATATTTATGCACTTGCTTTTGAAATGTACTTTTTTGGTGTAAAAACAGAGTATGTAATCTGAATTGATTATTGATTATTGACATGTAAGTATATTAAGCACTTATCTTTAATGCTCTCTATCTCCTATCTCAGTTACTCAATTTGTCCAGAAACAGTATTCGGAGCATGAAAGGTCTTCAGAACCATAACTTAATGCAAGAGATTGATCTTGAAGAAAACCAGGTGTGTAATGCTTACTCTGATGTACTGCAACACATGAAACTACACAATTAAATGAGTTACATGTTTTCTGTTGTGTTAAACTGTTTGTTTGTGTTTTCAAGAAGCGCATACAGCTTTATCATCTATATGTACCACATCTCAACTCAATGAATCTTAGGGTGTGTTCCTTTGGGGTGATCTAAGTTCAGATCAGTGATGTCTGGATCATGGTGCATCAAAGGAACTGGTGAATCCGTGACCAGAGTGGATTCGCCGGTTCCTTTGATGCACCATGATCACCCCAAAGGAACGCACCCTTAGTCAGGGTATTTTGGCAGTGTGAAATATTATCTTTGAATTGAAGGAATTGTGAAAAAAGAAAAGGTAAAAAAATGCTAAAGAGATGATAATAAACCATAGAGCAACACGGATGGAGAACATTAACACAGATAATTTTACAAACAACAAACTTGAAAGCTTTTAAGGCCAAAATTTTCAAATGTTCAAACCGTGATACAACTCATTTAACAACTTACAATTTAAATCCCTGCTCTGACCATGTGCTCAAAATAATGTACCATTCATATCAAGTATTATTAATGCTAAAATAAAACCAATTCAGTTCAAAAACCCACCAAAACTAATCTTGATTTGGCTCCCAAACTAAGAATTATAATATTATAATTTTCCAACTATGTCAATGAATCTCCAAGCAGCTCCAAATAGCACAGATGTTAGCAGTTAGCCTCCTGGAAGAAGCCATAAACCAGTCAGTTGAAGAACGTAATCAATTTTATACAGCCTCTTTTTCTACCTCAGATAATTGATATTGCTGAAGTAAGATACATCCGAGAACTGGGTTTGTTACGGAACCTTAACTTGCTTGGAAATCCAATCCAGGTATTTTTAAAATCAGTTTATTCATTTAAGACTACTAAATATTTTGCTTTACAGTTTGCAATGAAGAAACCCTCCTTAAGGCTTTGTGTCTTTTTTTTTTTCATTTTCTACCTCTCCTTGCATTAGCCCTTCGTCAGAGCGTACCCATTCGCTGCGGCTCCGACGAAGGACTAACGCTCAAAACGCCAGCTTTCAAATCTCTTTACGGTGGCTAATTCACATTATCAACCCAGTTGATAAAACCAAATTATCTTGCAAAACCAAAGTAATTAACTGATTACTTTTGAATACTCCCCACCGATGTTGTACCACAGTTCCTTACGAAACTTACCCCCTTCATACTTTGGTTTTGGTTTTTGTTTTACTATGGTTTGAGATTGGCTGACTAGTCTAATTGGTAAACGAAAATGAAAAATTAGATTGATTGATTGATTCTGATATTATGTTATATTCCTCATTTTTTTCCAGGGCATGCCAGATTACAGACTTTCTTTGTTGTTCAGAATACAAAGCCTGACGGAACTAGATCGTTCTAAAGTGTCGGTTGAGGAAAAGGTAAAAAATACACTCTTGAAGAAGTCCATTGTCTTCATCATTCAGTTAACCAAGAACATTAGACATGACTTGAGTTCAGCTAAAATTTGGATACTTGCAGTCACTGTCATGGGATCCCATGGGTGAACTTGTAGATGGCAAATTTGCTTCAGCCTTCTCGCTGGACTCCTAAACCCCTTTGTTATTGCTTTGGTAAGTTTCTGTGTGATAATTCAAATCTTTAATTGAACTTCACAGGTTTCAGCGATCAACATGTTTAATCCTCCTGCAGAGGTCATCGCAGCTCGTGATCACATGTTTCACGTGACAAAGTCGCTTCTACAGCCGACGAGAATTCATGATAGGTAAGGAATACGGAGAATTTGCCTTGTATCAAAAGTTAAATGAAACCTTCCAGTTAGTCACATATATGATGATAACAGTGCGGAAAACGGAGGTAGTTCATTACTGTATCTTTTTACTTTTCCTTTTGCGCGTGTAATTTTCCAAAAAAAGTCAACTTCCTTGAGTGCTGAACTGGAGTGGCTTGAGAGCTAAAACTCAAAAGTAATTAATTCAAAATATTTAAAGCAGGAAAATGACTCAAGATGACCTGGTTCTTTCAGCACCCTTCCAAGTGTGGACACACCATATCCCATGTTAATCTTGTGTGGACCGCCTGGATCAGGCAAGCGATACCTGGCGCGGAGACTGTGCCAGGAGTTTCCAGACTTCTTTGGATTTGGGTAAGTTTTGAAATGGTTAGGATTATAATAGGACTTTTGTCCGGTTAGTATGATAAATAGTTACCGAACAGAAAAAATGATTAACCTTCTGTCCTTATTTTTATCAGTATCAGTCACACCACAAGAACGCCCCGCAAGAAGGAGGAAAACCTTGAAGATTACTGTTTTGTGGCTCAAGAGGAGTTTGAACAGGGAGTTGTGATGGTAAAACTGTGTAATATTTGGTTTAAACTAACTGTACAACGCAAACTGTCCGAATGACATATGTCCTACACCCAATTGCAAAAATGCCCTAAAAGTAATTTGCATGCATGCCTTACCTCTTACTAACCGGGGTCGAGGTCCGTAACTTGCAGTACGGACCGAGAAGACGACGTTAGTAAGATATTTATATGTATTATATGTGTATTGTGTGTCTGACGGGTTCGGAAACGATTTCTATTCACGAGGAATAGCAAAACGAGTCAATCTGAGTCGTTAGCACGCTTTAAGTCACTTGCTATCTAAGTTAAGAACATTTGCCGATAAATCACGAATTACTGAATTAACCGGGCTCAAGACATTTACTGTGTTTAAAAACAAAAAAAGTTAAGTCGCGTCCTGAAGCCCGATGTTACCAACCAACGCTTATATGGTTCTATTTACAGGGTAAATTCTTGCAGACGTGTCAGCTGGCGGGGAACTGGTACGGTCTCACAAGAGAGGCCGTGGAAAATGTGGCCCGTGAGGGGCTTGCCGCGGTTTTCCACATGGACTTAGAGGTTGGAAAATAATGTGTACTTTTAACTTTACTCTCGTATGTGATATCACTTGAAATGGCAACCTTTAAGATTTCTTTTCGGTTTTTTAGGGAGTGTTAAGTTTAAAGAACACTTATTTTGAACCCAGATATGTTTTGGTGGTGCCCGTATCAAGAGAGGTAAGATAACATGCATTGTAATTTTAAACCATATTGTATCAGTCCAGATAGTGACCATTCAAGCCAACTCGGCTGTAGATGGAGATCAATATTAACGGTATCGAAAGAGTAATCACAGAAATGGAATCTGCTGATTTAAGTGGTCAAAGTTTATCAGTATTTCGAGTCTTAAACTTCTTTTTTTGTTTTATTAGATTCACGAAGCTCGTCTTCGGGAGCGTGGAGATTATGCAGAATCTCTGTTACTTCAGTCATTAGATCGAGCTGAGTTGTGTCTGAAACATAACAGACAAAACCCAGGCTTCTTTGATATGGCTATTAACAGCGGTAAGACATCACACAAAGCTCGCTAAGTCAACATTCAATACTGTTTAGAATACGCAGTGAGATACAAAACTGCAACGAACGGCAGAAAAACAGCAGAGTAGATGTCCCTCCCCTCTTATTTCTGTTGTATCTTTTAACTCATCTCAGAGCACACATAAGCCATCATTCCTATTACATAAAACAGAATTACTTTGTAGAGAAATTCTCTTTTTGTGCCCAAGATGTTTTGTTGAACGCTTTACCGGATTAAGAGTTGCTGTAGGTACAGGGATTGAGTTTAAAACGTTAAAATGATTGTCTTAAAAGTATTTTTGTCTTAGACTTTAAGGCTTCTATCTCAGCTGCAATTGATTTTTATCTTCCTTTTATTGCTTGAAAGTAAACTAAGTTTGTGAGAGAATAAAAAAAAACTGCTATGAACATTGTAGGGAAAATAGCAGGGACGCCAAATTAGTTTGGTGAAACAAGACAGCTTTTCATACTGGAATCTTCTAACAATTTCTTTCACCACAACAGAAGATCTTAGTGACGCTTACAAGCGCCTTAAACGTCTTATCATGGAGTACCTTGGGATGTCTCCACCATCCACAGTACAATCTGAACTATTTAGTGATAGTTTGACGTCAGTAGATACCAGCCAATCAGAGGATACCCTTCAGCAGGGCGCGAAATCAGGCACCAGTCAAACAACAAGTGTGACTGTTAACATGGCTGCAAGGACCTGGTCACGACGATCTGATTCATCGACTATCCCTCCCAAGGGAGTTAAACTGGTACTGCAAAAGACACCAGTGGTAAGTGTGATGGAACCGAAAGTAGAGTAAGATTCTCACTTGTGCATCGACAACACACTCTCACTGTAAACAAAAAGCCGGCAAAATTGAAATGATTTGATGCAAGTGTTTTATGTTTCCGTTGATGAGGTTTCGGGCTTAGTCGCTCTTTTCAGTTTACCAGTTCCTATTTACACACCTGAGTGGAAAGAGGCACGTGAGAGTCACGTGTTTTGACCAAGAACCAGGACCTGAACCAAGGCCACTTAATCCAGAGTATTATTTTAATGTACTAACCATTAGTATTAATCCTATCTCATATTTCATTTTTGGCAGGAAATTCTATCACTGGAACGTCGACAGACAAAAGCTAAAGCAGCAGTGGCTGGAATTCATCAGGTTTCGCTGGAGCAGTTTATTAACTCAAGGTAGCCAAGCAATCACTAGTGACCTTAGCTCCTGCCTTAGCCAAGTCCGTAAATTGTAGACCTTCATGTTTTTACTGCTCAGGGACTGAGCCTGCAAGACAGACTCCCTCTCTTCTTATTCCCGTTCAATCCGCTGTACGTGTCAAGAACGGTAGAATGGTAAGATTTACCATACGAGAAGACTCTCATTCAAGTTCGCTTTACTTATCATACATTTTTGTCATCATTCGCTTCCACGGATTTCATTTTTATAGCCTTCCTACTTAAAGGGGCATTGTCACGCTATTTGGCAACTTTATAGAAAGCCTGAAGGTGTCTTTGCATCAATTGAATTTCAAAACTAATGATCTAGTTTTGTTATTAAAGACTATTTGAAGGCACTGAAACTGTTTCCTGTCTCCTGTCGCTACGGATGGCATGGATGGAAATGGATTCAAACCTTGAAAAAAATTGCCAATTTCTTCAAGTTTTGATGCTACGTGTTACAGGAATCCTCAAAAAAATTATTATGGTTAGCCCTCTCTGATAAAATTCATTCGATGTCTTCGTCCTAGCTTTACAGAAGCACTTTGTCAATGATTAAAGCCTCAAAGTAATTATTTTAGCACAGAAATGACCTAAAACTGCAAAATCCTCGTGACATTGCTCCTTTAAGCACGGTATCACAACACCGGCAAGGAAAAGTTTAGCAAAAAGTTCAAACAAATCCCCAGGTGTACGACTTATTATACTCAGTATTTATTAATCAAGTAATATTCTTCAACCATTATTTATTTTTATCCTAGGCAAACGGTCTCGGCTAGTTTTCAGCCTTCCTCAGCCCAATACTCCCTGGACATCAAGCGTTCATCCTCAGTCCCTCTCAATTTTAACGCTTCACTGGCTTCCATGGTCGCCAACGCTAGTAGTCAAAACGAGGCCAGAGAGGCAGGCCTGGAATCGAACATTTCTGAGTCCGAAGAGGAAGAAGAAACTACTTCGTCTATCGTGTCATCTGCGCGTGCGTATTCCAACGATGAGGCTCAGTCTCCAAGAGACTCGGACGAAGAAGAGGAGGACTCCAGAAATTTGCTTGATTTTATCCCAGCAGAGACATTTGACTCGCAGGAAACAGGGTCAGTGCCGTTTTCAGGAGTTTTCGGCCAAGTTGAAATTGCCAATTCTATTTAAAATATGATATCAGTCATGATTGCCGTTACCCCGTACACGATTCAATATCTGGATCTGAGACATTTGGCATTACCACAAAAATTTCTCGTATTTTTAATGTCTGCAGGACTCTATCTTGTAAGGAGGTCTATTTTATATTCATGTAAATAGTTATTACAGAAAGTGCAGCTATTTATGCAACCTGTTCTTTTATCGTTTAGCCATGCTTTTAAAATCCATATGACATTTATTAATAGACTCAATAGTGGTAGTTTGTTTGGGTGCTGTAAATAAAAGAAACGTTCCACACTTGAGTCAGTGCTTCTCTTGAAAAAAGGAACTTGAATTTGAAAGATTAACGAATTTTAATGCACATGGGAGAATACTTTTTATGACATTGTTAGGGGAATTTTCTGAAATATTTCACAACCATTTCGATGGGACATTATTCATGACACAGTGTTGTATGTCAGACACTGAACATCTGCTTTTGACTCAATTTAGCCGAATGTTACAATGATGGTGAACGCAAGTAACAACATTTACTATCATTTATTACTCTAACATTTGACACAATTTAGCCGAATGTAAAATAATACAAGGCAAGTAACACAACAGTGACTATTTGATAATTAGACCCGTAGCCCGCAATGTCAATGCCCATGTCGGCGGGCGAAGCTGAATGGGCTATGAAGAAATATTTATTTGGGAATAAAACGAGAGAAGAGCGAGAGAATTTCGCTACTCTACGACTATTTCTAATAGTCCTCCAGTAGCGTAGCCAATTAAAATGCAGGATTTGCATTAATTGTTGATTTGCATTAGTAGTAGTTGGGTGATACTAACATTTATTATTCAGTCGCGAAGCAACACTCGCATTCATTTTTACATGCAAAATTCTTTCACGTCCAGAGCTCTTTGTAACACCTTCAAGAAGCAACGGTGAGTAATCGATTAAAACAAATGATACCCTTTTTCAGTTACAGTTGGGGCGCACCACGAAAAAACTGCGGAGCGAGAAAAGGAGAGAGACCCGAGCACGGGAACAACTACCGCACCGCCCTTTTCCCGGCCCCATTTTTACGTATGCCATTTTTCATGCTGCGCCATAACTCACTGAACCCAGCCTGGTTGTGGCTAGCCTCTTCCAGGCCTTCAGCCTGAACGCCTGACTAAACCAGCGCACACTTGCCGTTGACTGCCTGACGGCAGAAGCTTATAACCCTTCGATCTGCTTCTGCTGGCGGTTTCCTTGACCCATTGTTGAAGAATTCTTTCTTTTACTGTATGCCATACACGATCATACAAATGATACCCATGTCCGAAGATAATTCCACAACGTTCTTGGAGTGTTTGAAACAGGTACCGATAACAGCTTTCTTTGTTTATATCTCAAATATCCAAGATATTTGACTTCATTCCAAGTCATCTTACTGCACATTGTCTTCAGTGGCTGGGTCAGATTATCATTTAGTTTAAATCCCGTAATATCGACATCCTGGAAACCTTCATCGCTTCCTGATGAAGTGTTTAAGCAAATCTCTCGTAAGACTGCGTTTCTTGTCCTCAAATCAGTGATATCACGAGAGAAATCTATCGTTTGTTCTCTAAGTTTCTGCAAGAACGCGTCTCTGAAATAATCATACAAAGCTTTATCAGCACTACTCCATTGCTGAATCTGACTGACCAGATCAGATGTGACGTTTCTTTTTTGTGCCTTGCGTCTTTGATTGTGATGAAAGTAAACAATATCGTCTAATTCCCAGCAGAGAAGATTCTTTAACATGATCAGGGACTCGTCAAAATACTCCATTATCATGACGAAATGAAATTCTTGGTCAAGTTTTCTGATATTTCGCTGAATCTTTTCCATGTTGTCGAAGTCTTTAGATTCCAAACCTAAATCGAAGAACATTCCATTTCGAACAAGCTTCAAGCGATCGCTGTTTATCCTCAAGTCTTGAGTAAGTAGGTAGTTAACTAACACATCTTTCGGATTTTCGAAGAATGCCTTTAAGGGGTCTGTTTCATTGGAAATGCCCAGTATTTCACCAAACGTCATATACGAGAAAGTGGATTCAAAATGGGAGACTGGGTCGCGCAGAATCGTCACGTATATGGTGTCGTTAGGCATGACTCGCTCCAGGACTTCACGGTTGTAGCGCGCGTGACTGCAAAGCATGTTGGGCTTTGTGTTGTTGTAGTGAATCATGTGTTCCTCTTGAAAAAACCATGGCCATCCTAAACGATTTTGTCTTTCTGTGGGTACGACAAAAACTAGTCCGTTCCTTTCGCCAAACCGGTTTAATATGTTTGTAACTGTGCTGCTGCCTGTCTTGTGCGTTTTAAGGAAAACCACATTCTTTTTTGGCAGACACCTGAAAAAAAGTGAAAACAGTAAGCAAAAGATACATATTGGTTACATTGGGCATGCAGAAGTCTCAGTCAGTTCTGTGGTTTTGAAGGTGTTGTATACCACGATCCAAGCATATCTTAGATCATTGATCGGGCGCCGATCAAGTAGATCAACATTTTTAATGTAATGTCGTAAACTAGGTTGTTGTTATTCATCGTGTGGAGTACAATAAATAATCAAGTATTCTCGTTTGTCTCACGATGCGGTCATTTGTGATGTAGATCGCGGCTCTGCTACATCACAAGTGAACACATCGTGAGACAAACGAGATACTTGATTATTATTTTTAATTTAGTTTATCGCATGTTGCCGAGGAATTCAAATACCACCCTTGATTATGGGTGATTTGCAACCATTCCAGAGAGATTCGAATGACAAAGACTGGCAGCCATGTTGGATGACAGGAAAAATTAACCTAAAAGCTAATTAGAATTCTTTTGCAAATTGTAATGTAAAGTGGCGGCCATAAACGTCAGTCTAAACGATCCATAATGGGAAATGAGACGAGAAAATAATAGCCTCCGCCTACAGTTACATTGCTATGACTGTCTAAATCAGATGCAAGCCAAGCAAGGTAATCGCTAACTGCTGATAAAATCGAACAGCTTCCGCATCTTTATTCGGACCATAACTGGGGGGGGGGGGGGGGTATATCAGGAAATTTATTTTTGTCGTTGATTTGTGCGTTAGCATTATTGGCCGACTTTGTAAATAAGATTGTTATACCTCCAAACTCAAATACGCTTTCCGATTGGAGGAGAACGTGTCACGTGTTGTGGTCAAAAACTCACTAACTCCCCAGGGCGAACAAAACTCACTAATTCCTTTGAAATTTTCGACTCGCCCGTGATCAGCTCGTGCTCATACAAACCGCAACAAATTTGTGTGCCAGCCAGATTCCTTTTATTTATTTTTGAGTTAGGAGGTATAACTAAACACTTTGACTGGCCCCAAGGGAAATGGTGCTCCAACAAGAATAGATAACGGAAGGAGCCCATCCTTTTTTGTTGCCATTTAGCCTCTCAAAGTTCTTTCTTGTAATTAGATCTGCTTTTTGGTTCACGGCTGTCAGTCTAAAACACTGTAGATAAATTACGAATTACACTGTAGATCAAGAAATCTCCCTTGGAGCAACTTTCTTCATCGCAACAATTGTAAATAGTGCATAACAATAAAAAAATCTGAAATAACTATGTTGTTTCCTTGAAGCGATTTTCCACAGTCGGCTGAATTGATATCTAGCTAGCCATTTCGGATTTTGGCTCGCTGGACTTTAATATTCATAAACAAGTCTACCTCGAGTAAAGCTTATACACATTTGCATATCAATAGCTAGAAATAGAAGAAATTACTGAGAGCTTGTGGAGTCATGCGCACTACCCGTCTTTTAACTTCTGGTCCAGTTTGATATCGTAGCATTACGATGCTTTTAACATCTTTAACTTCGTCTTTTGACACCAAAACAAAGTGCCAAAGCATTGAAATAATAATTTTATTTCACTTCACTAAAATAAACAATGCAGAACCTGTCAGTCGTTTTGTGAAACAAGTAGCGCTTCGTCAAAGACAAATCATAGTTGAAATTGTGCCCTGCTTTCTAAGATTAAGATTCCAGTACTTACCCTTTTGATTCACTTGCTCTCGGCGCATTTTCCACCAAATTTCGTCCAGGAGCCGTTTGCTTCTCATCTGCTTTTCCCCAAAATTGAAAAGAATAAAGCTTAACGACCGCAGCGATCAAAAGGCAGTTGATAAACAGAAAGAAAAGTGCAGTCTTATATAACCGTTTGCGTATCATGTCCTCTGAACCGCTCTGAAGTGCTACCTTAAACTAAAAGCCCGTCAAAAATTGTCATCAACTTTTCACCGATTACAAAATCCCTGAGGCAATGAACCGGTGAAAAGTTGATATAAAAGACAAATTATTCTTGCTGGCCAAAACATCGTAAAATAAAAACAGTGATGATTCCAAGGGAGACTGAATAGCATATCAAACCCTTAGTGTCCATCATTCATTGTTCGTATTTCCCAATCGTGCGATAACATTCGATGTTCCAAGTTTACATGTAACCAGCACTTTCTCCACTTCCGGATTTAATACAGCGCCCGACAAGGCAATCTTTATCCACACATTTTCATTTTGCTTGCTCGATAACTTTTCAATGCTGCCATTACGCATGCGTTGTTAAAGAAGAGAGCATTTAACAGTTCAAGGGTTTGTTAAGCCAGTTGAACACCTGTCACACCTGCTCATTCCGCCAATCACATCACACACCATTCAAAATGCTTGGAATGTTGTGTATTAATTTCGCCGGGTTCGCCCGTGCGAATGAACTGCAGCAGAAGTACATGGGCGCCTTCGGAATTATGTTCATTTTGTTTGTTCGCTGGTATAAAAATTTGGTATTCATATTTTTGAGGCATATGGTTTGTAAATTGTTAAAGAATAAATGTATCAATTTTGTCTCATTGCTTAATTCCAGAACGATTGTGTTTAGAACACCAACTGCAGCTAGACAAAAATCACCATGTAAACAGTGCTTTAAAAGAGTTTTTGTGAGCGCTTAACTTGTCAACTTGTCAAAATTAGACATGACACAGGATCACCTTGTCCATTATGCTATCGCTTTTTCCTAAACATATCGACTGTTTGGTTACTGAAGTGGCGTAACCCGCGATTAGCGCGCGGGCTTAGAAAGGCTTCGTTTTTTAACGTGTAAATGTTAAGTTACGCGTACGATTAGCCCTTGTAGGAGTTCAAGGTTTTGGACATGTCTCGTTTTGGAGAGTTTTGTGTTTACGGCGTTACCCTGTGGGCGTTTTAGCCGATTAAAAGTGCTTATTTCGACGAAGAATTGTCCTTAACTGCTTAGAAAAACAATGACGAGAAAGTCCAGGAGAACAAAGCGAAAGGTTGAAATTTTGCTTTCGCGGCTAGTATTCTTTTTAGTCAATGAGTCCTACCAATTTAGCGGGCCGGAATTTTGTTTCTCGGTAGTCCCGAGTTCAATTCCTCGGACACGCTCTGTAAATAGCCAACTGGTCTGCCTTCTGCCAGTAGGGATTTTTAACTATGTTACGTTTATTTAAAATGTTTGCTTCCTTTGTTTCAGTGCCATGCCTGTAAACTAGTCAAGTTTAATGCTTGTACAGCTAAGCGCATGACCACTATAAAAAGGATAAACACTTTTTTTAACATTAACCTTAACTGAACATTTCGACATTTAGCTCGCCACCCGACGCGAAAGTTCCATATTTACTCTCGAAAGCTTTATGGGCGTCGTTTGAATTATAGGGCATGAGTTGTTGCTTTGTTGTTTGTTTGTTTTTCATTCTTCTTCTTCGTGGAATTTAAAGAAACAGCAATAATCAACAGAGGCAAATGCAATAAAAAAATATATTTTATTTTCGATAGATCGATCTTATAAATAACCTGATAGGATCTTTGGTACTAAAAATATATTTTGTCGATTTAGCTGTTTGAGGTCATTTAGACCTAATTATCTGATTAATTCAGAAGACCACCCTAAAACCTACAACAAAAAATCGTACGCTTGAGAAACCTTAAAGTAATCCTCCTCTTCTTGTTTTGGCAAAGATAGATTTGACTTTTCTCGGAACGCTTTTAACTATTGTCTTGTCCAAAAAGATAAATATTTTCTTTTCAATACAACATTCCGCGCGATGCAGTCTTAAATAAGGATTCATCTCAAATGTTTCTGTTTCACCAAAGAATACAAATATCTCGTCGTTATCTATACATGTACAGTCCTGCTACCAAGCTGTGGTTTGTACTCGGCGATGTTCAGGAATTGTCTCAGTGGAAGTGATCCATTTTTTGGAGTGTATTGGGTACGGACTGTCAATAGATAAGCCTAAATTCACAAAACTTGCCGCTGAACTGGTGCCACCCCTGTAACAAACAAACCAGCACATTAACAAGGCAACAGTAAAGAAAATCCGTATGATAAGTTAGAGAATTTGAAAATGTCACAACTGAAAACATAACCTAACAGTGGCTTCAAAACGATAAAAACGCATTCCTAAAGCGATAGAATACGTGGTATGGGTGTTCACACAGCTGGCGGGGCCTGCTTGAGAAAGTTCGGAGCAATTGATAGTGCGTATGTAAACCCAAGCTGTAGGGAATAATTAGCACTGAGTGCAATCACTGAGTGCAATCATGTCAGTGAACTTTCCACTTCTCACAAATTCACTTAAGTCCTATAACAAAAGACATGTAACGTGAAGACTTTTAACCGGCAAGCTCAATTGTCAAACCATTAAACGAGGCCAAATTACCGATCTCTAAGTACTTTTTGGAAGTAACCTACTGCTGGTTTTCTCATTCTGTTATAAATACGTAAAAGCTGTCAAAGCACCTTATTTCAATAGAAGCTGAGCTCAATGAAGCACTGGTAGCTGCAGAATCAAGCCTCACACTGTTCTGAGAGACTGGTATTTCTGCTGCAGATGGACTCATGTTCAGGACTCGTTCGCTTATCTTCGGCCCACCAATCTCTCCACCCCAAGCGGCTCTCGGGCCAGAACGGCCGCGTGGTGGACTTAAGCGGAAGTCTGCGGGAAGGGCTTTTCCCTCCAAGGCATCCTTTCTTGTTCTCATAATCTGAAGCAAACGAAAAATTTGCAGTTATCAACTCATGAAAACCAAGATGGGAGGGACAGATCAAATATATATATAATCCAACCGAGAAGGGAGTAAGAGAACAATCAAATATGTAAATATCCAACCTAAACTACTTCCACTAACAATCAGTTGAGGGAGTAAGGATATTAGTCAATGAATGCATTGAACTATCTGGTCCCGGTTGATAGACAGGTGGAGAACGCTATCCATTCGATAAATCACTCTTCAGTGGATAGCGTAGTTTGTTTTTACACCAAGCGTATCCACTGAATAACGATTTAACCACTGGATAAAGTTATCCGACTAATGAACAGTTGGCATCTGGATAGAGAGAGGCACAGTGAGAGAAAAGAATACAACTCAGTGAATACGACCTCTCAGTCCAGTCTACTCACAGATGGGCCACCCTCCCACCCTCAACAACTACAAGACAAGGTTAAGTCAGAAAACACAAGAAGTCTCTAAACTATACTGACTGACACAAGATAAATATTCAAAGGTAAGAGTCTGATAAGTGCATTTTCATACCTGTTTGAGAAAATCTTTCTTAGCATTTCCATAGCCATTGAATATATGATCAGCAAACAGAAGCTTTCCACCAGTGTACATCTACAGTGTATGGTAAAAATTAGTCACATTGTTATTAATCTGCTGTATCAAGATCTTTCCCAACAGTTAAAAGGTACCTTCGTTTTAGGACTTGTTCAGGGTATAACAACCTTAGACATTTCCTCTAGGGAAGGCTTAGAAAGATGACCCAAATATATAAAAACCCACCAGATCAGCACGAATTACACTAGGTTTACTAACTTACCAAGAACATTCCTGGTACAGCGTTATGCCGTCTGAGGAGAAGGGGCTGGGACTGAGTTAAGCCATGTGTTGCTAAAGAAATATCGTAGCGGACCAAGCGGAAAGGATCATTTTGAGCCTGAAAGGAAGAAGAAAAAATGAAAACTGTTGAGCAAATTACATGTAAGTTTCTCTTAATACGTGCATACATGTACATCATCATCATCATCATCATCATATCCTGAATAATGAATAATAATGAAGGCAGCCAAAGGGCTAAATGAAGACCTAGCAATAAAAGACGTATGAGCTAAAAATGCAAACATGAAGGAGTAAGAAGATGAAATGCTACAAGATTTGCTCCTGCGTAACAATATTAATAGAGTTTACAGCTATACCTGTACACAAGGTAGAGATCTGTTGCGGTTTTTCTCGTGGAACAGTTGATCCAACATACTGTCACAAGGGTTAGCGTCGGGATAACTGCAATAAGAAACCAACACACTTGACGACCACTCATACAATGCACATGATAAAAAAATGCAATTAGCCTAAAGTTTGCTGATTTCCAAGCACTCAAAAAGTTTTATTTATGTAGTTATGTATTTGTCTATTAATTAGTTAATTAATAGACAAACCGAACTGTACTCTAATTGAGATCTAACCAGAGAGCAATAAATAGTCATCAGCGTAGGTACATCTAATAGGCCCATCCTAACATTCTGTTGGCTTTGGGTACCATGCGATAAACGTGAAAGTTCCAGGAGAGGTTATGACTTACGAGTACACCTAGGTCTTTAAATTCCAAAACAATTTCCAACGGTGAAAAATACATGTAAAACTCTAAAACTGTTAACTAAGAAATTGGTGCAAGCCTTCCCGAATGTTGTCAGTGTCTATACGACAGTCACGACAGAAAAAACTGTTACATTGGAGTTCGATAGAGTCTTGTGACATCATGACAATGATTGAGGTAGAGATGGCGTGACTATTACTTACAGAGATGACGTGACACTGACAACAAGAAGCTGTGTTCTGGGAACATGTTCGGTGATAAACGTGTCATATTCTAGATCCATAACAAGAGGAATCTTTCGACGATCACATCTGCATATAAAGAAAGACAGGTGAGCAAAATGTGTACATTTCATGATGAACCATCAAATTTTCAGCAAGGACTTAGAAGAACATGCGTGGCAGTCAATTTAACGTTGATTATCAGTGTGGATCAGCACGTTGACGTTTGTTCTATCCTCGCCATGGAATTGGCCCTCGCCTGGTAATGACAGCTTTATGAGCTAAGGTTAGAAGTCATAATAAACAACTACACTAAACGATCAATGATGGTCTTCCTTAAATCTACGTATGATTTAAATGTGTCTAAAATGACGCTGGACGTCACGTACCTGCATTGCGGATCTTTTTCTCCAAGTATCTCAGCTCTTAAAGCACTGAACATCATGTCAAGAAACATGACAAGCAGAACAAGGAAAGATCAAGTGGAAGGGTAAAGTAAAGAACGTGAGTTGTGATTCATTTAAAACTGTAAGTGAATATATGAAAGACCGGCCATATATTTGAACTGCAGATTTAAAGATATCAAGACATGATTGATCATCGTAGTTATACACACAACTTAAGCAGTTGTGAAATTAAAGCCTGAAAAAAAACTTCAGGCCTGAACGGGATTCGAACACATGACCTCTGCGATAGCGGTGTCAAGCGACAACCTGCGTAGCAAGGGTTCTCGTACGAATAGCTTCTTCCGTATTCTGCACCGATATCGCAGAGGTCATGGGTTCGAATCCTGTTCAGGCCTGCTTGCTTAAGTTGTGTGACTTATAACTGCGATGATCAATGTCTTCATATCATTCAAGATTACCGCTTCATAACAGTACGGGCTTAAATGCTAAGAACAGGAACACTTCTCCAGAAGTTACCAAGCGCTATCTCTGTTGATTGTTATTGTTGTTGTTGTTTTGATTTGCCTAATTGCTTCTGTAATCTTAGTCTTGATAATCAAGAAAGCAGAGAAAAGGTATATTAAAGGATACACAGGACACCCACTCCTTGGTGGAGTAGCCACACGCGCCTGCTGTATCACACCACAGCGGAAGGGAGTCCGTGAAGCAGTGTGTGAATGACTGTGGGTGCTAAGGAGAAAAAACAGATCAAATACTTCATTATAAAGGAGACAGACAAACACAATAGGATTAGCAATTCGCCTGCTAAATGCAACGTCAAGATTTTGGAGTTCACCGTTCACAAATCTTATTGTTATTATTATTTATTTTTTAGTAAACTCACTCCCTTGACTTTAAGGCAATAAACAGAACATGAGCAAAACAGAACATAAATCATATCGTTACCACAGAATGGTTAACTCACCCTGAGAATGTTGATGCAGCTTTACTAGCAACCCTTGAGCCGCCAAGCATCTCAGTTGTAGGTACTTCAATAGTAACACTTCTGAGATCATTAGCTCTTGCACTCAGCTTGGCACTGCGGTCTGCTGAACTATGTGGCCGAGCACCAAGTTGGGATCTTGAGCGCTCCCAAGATTTGCCTTTAGGGTGTGGAACAGGAGGTGCTGAGGGAGATCGCCGCAATGAGGTCCTTGTTGTCTGAAACCCTGAAGGGAGGGTACCTGGCACAGAACGAGCAGAATGGGACATGGATCGGCGTTTTGCACGAGAGTTAAAACGAATTGGAGGAGAAATACCGACAGCAACACGGTAATGTTCCATCCAGTCAAAGATCAAGCCCCTGAATACGAAAGAAGAATGTTAGTGCAAGAATTAAACTTATTAACAATCGTTGAACTATATTTACATCTGCGCATCTTCAACACAGGATGTCATTAATCATGGAAAGACAAAACAAATGAAACTTCTATTTTCCTGCGACGGGACACGCCTACAAAGCTACTTAAAGACCAAAAACTAGTGTGATATGGTAAAAAGAAATATTTCCCAGGTGCACAATTCAGCCCTAGCAGTTTGCTAACGCGTCTTTATATTTAAGTTATATGTGTAAGCATAGCAGAATCCAAGACAGAACAGTTTCTTACTTGACTTTACGCTGAAGTTTTAATAAATCCATTTGCCATGGTGCGTCTAAATCTAGTTCTTTTCTCTCTGGAAATTTCTCCTCTAATTCTTGCTGCCGTTGTTCAAGCACTTCTTCAGAAATGGTTTCAGCAATTTTCAGCTTCTGTTTCAGCAAAGCAAATTTGTTAGCCACGACAGAGCGAAAGTAGACAGGATGTTGTACGACTTGTGGAAAAACGATAACTTTAAAGTGCCTATGAAGTAAAAAATAATTGTTGCTTATTTGAAAGGCTTTTTTATCTTTTTCGCTATTACTTTTACTTCATAGGCACTTTAATTTAAAAATTCTGCCAATGTGATAGATGCAAAAAGAGCAGTCAGAGGGTAGGAAGAAAAGAGTAAGAAAACAGATGAATATTGTGGTTTAACTCACTGTCTACCAGTACCTCCTTCTGATATGGAAAGTGAACGGTAGAAAGGAAGAGAGAGAACACGACTGTGACACGAGAAGCATTTCCTCCAATTTTGTCTCCTGTTACTGTACCATACCGTGATATGTAGCAGAGTTTCTGTACGAACCTGGGCTCGTTTTCTCCTCCTTTCTTCTTTCTTTTTCACTTTAGGCTTCATTGACTAAAACAGTAATTAAAAACAGCAATTCATTACATATAGCATTGGCGCTTTTAGTAACAATCAAACGTTTGGATAGAACGAATGCATCAGTTCTACTACTGTACATATATTTTTAATGTACCGAAAGAGCAGCATTTGAAGAAAACTTCATACTTGTCTGAAGATATCCCTAAAACAGATAATTGAAAGTATTTGTAACTGTTAATATGATATTAAAATGGGCAAAATAAAGAGAACCAGTTAAGTAGTAGGAAAAAGAAGACCAATTCAAATGAACAAACGTTTTCCATACAAACCAGTTCAGCAAGTTTAACAGGTTTTGCTCCTTGTGCCATTCCAACATGGAACTTAGCCGTCTCACTCTGGCAGCTAAAGTACAAGGTTATCACTGACTGGCTCAAACAGCGCAGACTGATGAAGTTATTCAGCTATAAAAATACAGATTAAAATGAGCTTCCACACAAACAGCTTAGCTGTCTCACTCTGGCAGCTATAGTACAAGGTTATCATTGACTGGCTCAAACAGCGCAGACTGATGAAGTTATTCAGATTAGCTGTCTCAGTCTGGCAGCTGAAGTACAAAGTTAAAGTGGCAGACCTAGGGGAGGTCCCCCCTTATTTTGGGTAAAAAAGAAGAAATTACAGAAGGGAGAAAAGCCAGCAGGGCAAGTAAATCAAAACCGCTCCTGACTGGCTCAAACAGTGCAGACTGATAAAGTTATTCAGCTATAAAATACAAATCAAAATAAGCTTCCACACAAACAGAATGGTACTTAAAGTCTGTTTAAGCATGACTTTATCAAGTGACTGGATGTACCTGTACAATGACAGTTGTCTGAAGCCTCCCTAGAGGCCACTTCCACTTCTGCTCTACCTTGCCCTCCTGGTAAAATAAAATGAAACTGGACTGTTTGGTTCATTCGGTGATTAAATTTAACTTGTCCATGACTTGTAAAGGTTTTTAACAGAAAGATAAATCTTGAATAAAGTATTAATTTGCTTAAGAAAAGGAGCAAAGAATTTGTTTGATGACAAGTAGAGATTTGTTTTCCCTGCAAGTGTTTCTCACTAGATTTGCTCAAGATCTACAAATATGCATGGTCAAATATATTATTTTGTTAAAATGATAAACTTACTGTTCTCAAACATTTCATACTTCATACACTGCATAGCTACATTTCCATGTATCATAGTACAAAAAAAAACCTCTGGTACTTACATCTTCCATAACAGCACCAAATTTAGCAGTTGAAACAAATCTGAACCAAGTGGGGGAAAAATGAGTATGTCTGTAATTAATAACCACAGTTACATGTACCGTACATGTATATGCACTGGATATTATTTGGTGGATAAATTAAAATAAATGATTAAACAAGAGATATTCCACATACTTTATACTGCCATTCTTATGATAACAACACCCAAGTCCTGCTGGTACAAACAGAGCCAACATGGGACTGCCAGTACAATCTCCATACACTATAGTGTATCTGCCAGTTATGTTAGGTCCAGGATAGATGGCACATATTGCTACACGGCCAGACGGGTAGCTGAGATGTGATGTTAAAGAACATACGCCATAAAAGTACAGCCAATCAGAATACAGAAAAGGATATTGTATATTTACAGGTTAACACACTCAGCAAGTGAATTATAGGGATTTATCTGCATGAGTTCAGTAACAATGAAGGAGAAATTTCAATACCGCAAGAGGTTTGAAAATGTCTCCTTCATTGTTAGTGACTGATGCAGGTAAATCCCAATAATTCACGAGCAATGAGTGTGTTAACATTTTTATTATTCAAATTGAATACATTGCAAACAGACATAGTCAAACTTTGAGTCAACCGAAGCC
>CM042756.1:2636011-2647089 GCA_022496165.2 Catalaphyllia jardinei
GTATCATAGTATATTTATCCCTATTATAGTGTATTAGATACACTATAATATCTGGAAGGGACACATGAAGTACTTAGGAGTATCCTAAATGAAAACTTCTGATCTATTTCCATATTGCAAAAAAGACCAAGTATTGGACAGCGGACATTATTGTTGCCGCAGTGGGTGAGCCTGAAGGGAACCAACGAGGGTAGCTCTCTAATCTGGAGAAGGTCGAATTATAAGGGCCTTGAAAACACTTTTGCAAAACGCAAGGATTGTAGTAGCAGTAAGATCAAAGGCGCAAGGAATTGTGGTTATACGCGACTGAAAAAAAATTCACATGCGTTGTTTCCCATGTGTTCTCTCGCATTGAAGAATGTTCGGAGGTGAGGTTTTCACAGCTGTGTAAATTGCTGTTTTCACGCTTGTTGGTTTTTTACGACTTTTGTTGTTCTTTATTGCTGCGTAGTGAGTGAGCCTGGACAACAGAAGCATCAGTCTTTAAGAAACGAAGAAGTTAGTAGTTTCTCTTGGTCTAAGGCGCCCACTGTGATAGAGAACCAAGTCAGTTTTCAAAATTTTATCTTTTGCTTCCTGTAAACATCTAAGCTCTCAACACTAGATTTGTAGAAGTAAACCAGTTGTAACATTTTGGAAATCACAAGGGGAATATACTTCATTCAAATCCTTCGCAAAAATTAAAAAAAAACTTGAACTGGAAGTCATTCAGCGGTGACCTAAACCTTCTACAATGTTGTATTTCTCATGTAATATTCGAATTTATATAATAACCCAAGTTATTCTCGCATTTTGATTGGTTCTCGCCTATGATCTATTAGAAGACAGATGCACGATTGACGTCATCATTACAAAGTTTTTTCCTCTGCCGTTTCAAAATGGCAGAAAGTTTTGAGAATTAGGATAATATCTTACGTGACTGGGAAAACGATAAGGTACAAAAAAGTCTTGCCGAGGCATGGAACAGGTTCTAGAAGCCAGAAAACGAAAGATAAAGCCGGGGCAAAAGGCCGGCTTTCGCGTTATGTTGAAATATTTTGACACAAACAAGGCTTTTCGTTATTATATAAAACAAATAGATTCCATGTTGCCGCGCGTCTGATTCAGTAACAGATCACAGAAGACGTCAAAATGTGGTAAGAACATCAGGGACACATTCGGCTACACCTCGTGTGCCACTTTTTTGTTCTTACCACATTTTGATGTCATCTGTGATCTATTACTGAACAGACGCACGGCAACATGGAATCTATTTGTTAAATAGAAACCTTGCAACAATGCTATTTTATTCCTAAGTTGAGAACTTTCCGGAAACTTCAGGTGTACTGCCTTGTATGAGAGCGCGAGTTTCGTCGGTAAGAGAACAATGAAAATCTTATGGAATGGGGCTTAGTACTGCATGCAGCCGAGTGTTGTAATCTTAGAAGTTCAATAAAGCAGTTTGTTACTGTCACCGACAATCCTGAGTTCTGCATTGGAACAACCCTACTCTGCATCGACACTCCTCACATCATTCTTCCTTTCGGCAGCAGTTTGTGCCATTTAGGTAAACTAGTAATTAAAATAATCAATCATGTATCCCTTATAGATGAAATAATAGACCTCTTTTCCGGTATTCTTTGTGCAACGGGGATAGGGCAACAAATTTCTCCTTTTAGGTTTACAAAGTACCTTGTTTTGTACACGTGATTCCATTGCCACGATAACCTCTTTTACAGAAACATTTATAGGAGCCCGCGGTGTTACTGCACCACGCGTTTACGTCACAACTGTGACGCCTTCCTTGACATTCATTCAAATCTAGTGAAAACAAGAAAGAAACAAGAAATAAAGTAGAAACCTATCTTTGCGAACTTAAGTCTCTACTACTTATAAACTCGATTGTACGATCGAATTGTCCTTACCAATACAATACGGTCCGTTGCGAAAGAAACCTTGTTTACACTGGCACCGATAAGAACCAGCAGTGTTCACACAGCTGCTGCGACTCTTACACTTGTGAACTTCGTTGCTGCACTCATCATAGTCTGAAAATAATAAAACTGTTTTTAGGAAGTTAAAGTAAAAAGTTGGGATTGACATCCTAAGTGCGATTTTGAATGTTGATAAAGAAGACAGAACCAAAATGGCAGAAATGCTGTTTAAGGCAGTTAAAAATGGCGGCCTTAACGTCTTCAATAAACAAAGAGGAGTGGGGAACTAACTAATACCACAAGATAGGGACAGAAAACAATGATGCAAGGCTGATACTACGTACAAAGTTTAACGGGAAAACGACAAGATAAAGTCCAAACTGAAAGCCAAGAATTGCAACCGTGGACAGCTGTTTCGACCTTGTTGAGTCTCGTCAGCACGGTGTAGCAAGCAATGAAGTAGTCAGCTGATCGGCAGATCGTCCACACCCGGACAGGGAACTTGTTTGAAGAGTTGGTTATATGATAGGGACCTTCTTTAGCTTTGTTCAGGGAGTTAGTTGTGGTGGAGCTTCGGCGGCCCGAAGGTCCGCCAAGCGGAGCCCTATAACTATAGGAACAGAGCCACATGTATGTATGGCAATCGAAGACCGTGCAGCTCTTTCTTTCATGCCCAACATGGCTAGCAGCATGGATCGCAGGCGCGTGCTCCCAACGACGACATCGCACAAAATGTCAGCCATACTCCAGGGATTATAAGTATTATATTTATGGTTATATTATAAAAACCTTGTTTGGCTTTGTTTGGGGAGTTAATTATATTATAAAAACCTTGTTTAGCTTTGTTCAGGGAGTTAATTATATTATAGGAACCTTGTTTAGCTTTGTTTGGGGAGTTAATTATGTTATAGAAACCTTGTTTAGCTTTGTTCAGGGAGTTAATTATATTATAGAGGGTCGTACAGGGGGGCTCTCTGGCACGGTTCACGGACAGAAAAAATTGAGGATCACGAGTCACGGATATAAAAATTTCGTTTTCCCGAATCACGAAAATAAGCAAGCGAGATACTCTTTTTAATAACCCGTTCTTACACTAGAAAGAGTGTTTGAAGCAAGAAAAATCGTGAAATAAAAGGCCAAGGCTCCATATTCCAAATCGCAAACTTAAGTCACTCTCGATATTTAACAATTAGATTATGAGCTCGAGATTTCTATCGCGCGATAGTTGACGAGGGCGCAGCCCGACATAACTATCACGCATAGAAATCGAGAGCGAATAATCTAATTGTTTTAGTATAAATCTACTAGTCGTTCAAAACTTTCATCTAAATCCTCTTCACAGACACTTTGAAAACACAAAGAAGCGGCCCCAGCGCACGCTGTTACGCTACTCACTATCTATCACGGAATAGAACGTGAGTAGCGTAGCCAATCAGAAGACGGCATTCGTGATAGAACGCTAGTAGATTTATACTAAAGACTAATAGACGACTCGAACAATTCGGAGGACTCGCATCTCAAAATCACGTAGAATAGAGTGGTGAAATCACGAATATCGGATAATAATTCAAGTTCTTTACGGGTCACGCATCACGAAGAATAAGTTCCTAAATTCACGTTTCTCGGAAATTTAAACTAGCTAATCACGTATCACGAAAATACCTCTGTACTACCCTCATTATAGAAACCTTGTTTAGCTTTGTTTGGGGAGTTAATTATATCATGGAAACCTTATTTAGCTTTGTTTGGGGAGTTAATTATATATTATAAAATCTTGTTTAGCTTTTTTTGGGGTAGTTAATTATATTATAAAATCTTGTTTAGCTTTGTTTTGGAGAGTTAATTATATTATAAAATCTTGTTAAGCTTTCCTCAGGGAGTTAATTATATTATAGAAACCTTGTTTAGCTTTGTTTTGGGGAGTTAATTATATTATAAAATCTTGTTTAGCTTTGTTTGGGGAGTTAATTATATCGTAGAAACCTTGTTTAGCTTTGTTTTGGGAAGTTAATTATATTATAAAATCTTGTTTAGCTTTGCTCAGGGAGTAAATTATATTATAGAAACCTTGTTTAGCTTTGTTTGGGGAGATAATTGCCAACGAGCCAGCCGAGCGAAAACGTGAGGCTGGCGAGGCGGCAGCATTATAGAGCCGTGCGAAAGTACTGTGTAGGCGGTAAAAATCTCAAGTGATCGAGAGAAATGTTTATAAGGTAACATTCCTGTTGTAAGGTAAGATTCCTGAGATTCCAATGACGTAGTAGAAAAGAGGTCGGTTGTCTTGCAACGGACCAATCGTAGCGCGCACAGATTGTAACGTCAAGGCCGCATAGCTCTGATCGTCGATGCTCACCAGCTTTGGCATCATCGAGCCCCAGGCATCGAGCTGTGGGAGTTGAGATCAAGTTTGAGGACATTTGCCGGCTAATTTTTTTTACCGAAGAGATATACATTAAAGACAGAGTCGCTATAATGTTGTTCAAATTGAAGTCGGTTGTTGTATCCATGGGACGCGACAGCGATAAACCGGAAAAGATAAATATCTCGATCCTTTCTGGCTGTTGCCACCTATGAACATTGCGTGACCATAAAACATTTTAGGTAACAAGACTGAGACGAGTTGAAATCTTTTTTCTTTATTTGTTTCCCGGGTCTGAGTTTTCGTGACACCCAAACGCAGATCCCGAAAACTCAGAACCCTGAAAATAAAAAATAAGGTAAAATAATGTTTAAACTCGTCTCAACCTTATTGTCGAATCGAAAATATTTTATGGTCACACAATGTCCATAGGCAACAGCCAGAAAGGATCAAGATATTTATCTTCTCCGGTTTATCGCTTTCGCGTCTGGTGGATACAAAACTGACTTAAATCTGAACAACATTATAGCGACTGTGTCTCTTATTTCTTCGGTCAAAAATTCACCAGCGAATGCCATCAAAATATCGGCTGCTATTTTAAACTTTCTCCGGACAGCGAGAAACTGGAGAAGATAAATCTCGCTTCTTTCTAGCTGTTGCCAATAAACATTGCGTGCCGGAAAACAAAACGTGATAAAAATTAATCGCGACGGGCACGAGCAGGAAGACGAGTTAACAATGTAAATCTTTTTTTAAAAAAAAAAGTCGAGGGGCCTGAGGTTTTCGTGATACCCTAATTTTCACCTGCTTTTGTAAGTTTTATTTGTTTTTATTTCCAATTCTAAGTGAGTGTACTTTAGTTTAGTGCCACTGTCAGTGGTATTTATCGAGCAAGAAAGCCTGGAACAATCGGCCACGGTGAGCAAAAAGAGTACTCGGCCACCCGGCGTGCCAAATCTAGACAACGCACCGGGCATAAAGCAATCAAAGAAACTGAGAACCCTTTTTAAACTGAATTCAATCAAAGCAAAACTAAAACCCCCTAAAACAAACGACAACTATAGCAAACTATCGGCCAGCGACCCACACCACACGAGAGTAAACTTGACATCGGCCAGTGAGCTAACTTTGTCAAAGGAACATTTACAATATCAGGATTTAGGACATTTGACGTTGTTTTGAATACTTGACTATAAAAAAGTGACGTGCAGAAAACATGGCTCTGTGTTTTTAAGCCAGTCCCAATAAGTATTTGTTTTGAATTGTTGCTCGTTGGCACTTAGCGAGAGCTACATCTAGTTATATTATAGAAATCTTGTTTTCATATTTATATGTATTCTATTTTTTTTTTCCAACACTGTAAAATTAATGTTTGGGTGACTTTAAATTGAAACTGAATTGAATGAATTTTAAATCGAATTGAAATTGTTTAGCTTGTTCGGGTAGTTAACTGTATTATAGGGACCTTGTTAAGCATTCTTTGGGGTGATGACTATATACTAGAGACGTTTGACAGTGTGAAAAAGTAGCAGCTGGTGTTGTTCTTGGTGATCCACTGTTTCTTTGTAAGTGGTGGAATCAGTTCCGATAAAGGCTGTTGCTTTGATTCGAACTCCACGCAAAGTAAACAGGAAGAAATTCTTACCAATACAGGAGTTGTCTTTTCTCATGTAACCCTGCTTGCACAGACACTGATATCCTCCTTTAGTATTCTTACACACAGAGTTAGGACCACAAATACCCGGCTTCTGGCGACACTCATTGACATCTGAAAACAACCAACCACGAGAAACAATGATATCATGGCAACAGAACACACGTTTTGCGTCGTTCTCAACTGTATTGTATTCTTAATCTATTGCTAATCTATTGTTATGTGGATATAATACAATACAATGGTAACTGAATTTGTCGGAGTATTGGACAACCCTCCAACAGAAACAAGAACAAGAACCAGGAAAAATTGATAACATTCAATAAATACCTCTTACTAACCGAGTTTGAGGTCCGTACCGTAAGTTACGGACCGAGTTTTTTTTCCCCTTCGATTTATGGCCCAAGCGCGAAGCGCGCTGGCCATAAATCGTAGGGGAAAAAACAAGGATCCGCAACTTACAGTACAGACCGAGAAAACGAGGTTAGTAAGATATTTAGTATATCTCTATTGGGTGTCTGAAAGGTTCGGGAACGATTTCCATTCATGAGGACGGCTTCAAATTTCTGAAGGAGGTCGAAAGCAAAACGAGTCAATTTGAAATTGTTTTTAAGTCGTTAGCACGCTTTATTACACAATTTAGAGTAAAAGAAAGCTTTAAACTTTTATTTGCTATAAAAGTTGAGAAAATTTACGATAAATCACGCAACAGTTTGGCAACAAAAAAAACTTTAAATTTTAAATTGACCAATCACAGCGCGCGTACTAACTTAGAGATGTAATAATGTACATTATTACTCGACTTAGGCACTCAGAGGGCCAATAACTAAAATCAACCAATCAAAATGCTCTATTGCCGGTCCAATATTCTCTAAGTATTGGACCGGGCATTGTCCCGAATGATCCCGCACTTTAGAAAAACCTTCAAAGCTTCTTCATGCAGTCGTGTAATAAATCTCTTATTAACCAAGCTTGCTAGGGACCGTACTGGGAGAATATCGGCCCTCGGTCCGTACTGTCAAGACCTTGGGCCGATATTCTCCCAGTACGGCCCTCGCCCTTGGTTAATAAGATATATGTAACTGTTCAAAGTGGCAACACAGGCTTATAACTAGTAGGCATCTGCTTAAGTCATTTACCACTTGTTAATTCACTTATAAGGGTTATCCATCGGTGGCACTATCTCGATTTTTTTTAGGACAGCGAGGGGCTGCAAACAGGCCAGCATGGTTATGCCTGAGATTTAAGTTGGGAAAGGTTTTAGACAGAGGTGGGGAGTGAGGATTGAAAGATATGGGGTGAGGGGCGCAGAAATGTGCCATTACTACTGATGAGAGCTACCCGTTACTAGGGTAATCTGAACGTTGATCTAGTGTGGTCTCCTTCAGGCTAATCCGCCGGACTACTATTCAGGCTCACTGCCTACCTCTCAGTCCTCAAACCCGTTTCAGACCTGCCTAGTAGGTTATCTTGAACTCTACATACCAGCACAAACTACTTTGCCACGCCCTTGGTAACCTGCAGGACACTCACAGTAATACGAGCCAATGGTGTTGATGCAGCTTGCAAGTGTGTTGCAAATGTATTGCCCGGTACTACACTCGTCCACATCTAGTAAAGGAAAAACAAATAATAAGTATAAACACTGAATTTTCCATGTGCAATATGTTACGAAAGGCTCCAAATTTGGCATCACACATGACACATCACATCCTCCATAACGCATGACACTTGCACATAACGCACACATAGCTCACTCATCACGCAATATTCCTCAGTCACCGAACTTTGACGTGTTAATAAACAAGCAAGCATCAACTGGGGTTGATGAGGCTGATTAGACCCCTAGCAATACAGTCATGCTAATATGACGAGAAAAATATAAACATATCAAAAAAATGCATGATCAATTAATAACTAACATTCTCACTATATCAATAAATAAACAATAAACAGTAAAATCTTAAAATCATTACAGTGTTCGTTTTAATTACCAATACACTTCTTCTCTGCAGCATCATACTGCTGTCCACTGCCACAGTCACACGTAAAAGAACCAAACGTGTTGATACAAGGCAAGGATGACGGACAAACGGACGAATTGCACTCATCCACGTCTGAAGCAATAAAACCGCAAAACAACTTCAAAAGAGAGAAACATACAACATCACAGGCAAGACGGGAAACAAATTTAAAGTAGAATAAACAACAGAGAGTTGAATCCCAGAAATGCCCGAGTCAAGAACAGCAACCAGAAGTCATGTGCTCTCTTCTTTCTTATGCACTGCTGGTAATAATAACACTGATGGTACCTTACAGTCGAAAACGTTTTGGTTTCTAAAATTTTGGTAATTTTGGCCTTCTTTATAAACGAAACAATGACACTTTATTAGAGTCAAAGTTCCTAGGCCGGGGAGGAGGGTCCCCCACACTAATTTCTACTTCAACCAATTAATCAATTGTTTAAGGTAATTGCCAGATTACAAACTTACATTACACTGTAATTTATTTATATCTTCAATAGGGACCATGGACTGATGCTTAAAACGTCAGCTTATTTAGTCGCCACAGTAGCCATTAACTTTAAATTGATAATAGATTGTTTTAATGTCCATGCACTTTCTTTCAATTAGTAACTACTTTTGCTACTATTCACAGATTACATGACAATCATGTACCTTCACATGAAGAACCGACTTGAATGAATCCTGGGTGACAGTTGCATTTAAAAGAACCCACCGTGTTGACACAGTCAGTATGTTCTGGACACGGCCTGGTCTCTGTGCACTCATCAATATCTAAATTATACAGAAGTATTGTTTCTCACATATCAATTTATGTTACACTGTACAATTAAAACAGGTTCACTCATGGACAAGAGTATTGTACAATAATATTCCAGGCATTTGACTACACTCAAGAAGCTTAATGAATGTTTTAACATTAGCTCACTAGTAACATGGTTGCCACAGACATAACGTTTTTCAAAATTCCCTGACTTTACGTTGATAAAAATAGCATTTCCTTCACCTAAGAAGTACTTTTTCATTAAGACCCTGTGCAACTGAGTAACGGCACACATGATCCCACTAGGATGGAGCTTTATGCTAACTGCAGTGGTATAAGCTTCAGAAGCTAAATGGTGGATGATTTTTCTACTCATTTCTCTCTGATATAAAGTATCACTTGTCATGAATAGAATGACTATTCTATCCTACGTTCCCTCCTATAGTCTACTCTCACTTTCTAAAATTCAGATATCTATAACTGTGTTTTGTACTGTTAACAGCACAAGGAGCACAAATACTTCACCATCACAGGTCTTGCCATCTCCATGGTAACCATCTTTGCATACACAAGCTGTCTTCTCTTTGTGAATTCTCAAGCAGACGGCATCACTGCTACAGCCACTGCTTTCTCCACAGGAAAATTGATCTACAGGCCAAAATATCAATTACTCTGACTAAGATGTCCAGAGTTTTAAGTCCTGGAATGTTGAGGGGTTCAGTAGGCTTACAACTGAGGCTGCTAATTATGTCCAGCGAGGAACGTCACTTTGATTTGCACTTAAGGGAAGGGTAGAACTGCGGTCATTAAAGTTTAACGAATCAGTTCTTCCCAGCAACATTTGAATGAATGTACAATCCATAGCCTTACCCAAAGGACAGCCATAAAGTTCAATTCTCATACAAATTTTGTTGCTCCAGCTCTGTGGTAGAAAGCGTACATATTGCGCCACAAGGACAACTGAAAAGAAGTGTAGAGCTATGGTGTCCCTGTCCTGATTGGCTGATATTACCTTGAAACAAAGTCAAACAAGAAACTGATGGCATTTTAGCCAGTCAGGAAAGTAGCCATTCTGCCTCTAGTGTCTGATGAGAGCCAGAATGTTAAGTCTGTTTGAAATACATAATCTGGGCTTATCTAATCATTGCTCACATTGCACTTAAACTTTGAAATCACAGAGGAAAATAATAATAATAATAATAATAATAATAATAATTTTGAACAAACTTTATTGAAAACCTCACATAAAAATTTACACAAGTATTTCCAGCAGCTAGAAACTATTCAGTTATTTCAATTTAAAAGTAGAACCTTTTTTGGTGCTGTTAAAAACATTAAAACGTCACAATAATTACTTATAAGATTAAGAAGGCAAAAAGAACCTTAAGTATTTACATAATTATTACATTCAATTATTAAAAATTCTACAATAAATTATATTCCGATAAAAAGATAAAAAAAGAAACATGATTCGATAAACCATGAAACCATATCGTATAAGAATTTACGTATAAAAATATAACAAAAAATATAACAATAATAATAATAATTCAATAATATAATGTTTTTACTGTTTTACTAAAAGTAACATTAAGGAGGAAAAGTTTTCTATCTTTTTATTGAAACAACGAAATGGTTTTTTTTCAGCTGATGGAAATAATTATGTAATTTTTTTCTGCGAGTTTTTAATAAAGTTCTATTATTTAAAAAAATAAAAATAATAATAATAATAATAATAACAATAATAACAGTTTCAGTTGGATGCCGGTTGAGTTTACTCGAACTTTCTTCAGATCATTGAGAAACAGAAGGGATGTGAGAGTCCTACATATGATGCACGCATAAGGGATCGTGGTTATGGTGAGACATTGTTTGGGAGTGTGGAAGAGGTGACAGAGTTTTGGAAGACTTTATGGGAGTCTGAAGGAACTGGAGACACTTCAGCCAAGTGGCTTGAGGAAAATGGAAGCGCAATAAATGAAGGAGTTCCTGAACCAACTGATGAGGCTTTTGAGCTGAGTACAGAGCAGGCGAAGAGCGTGATAACGAGAAAACCGGAATTGGAGCGCACCAGGCCCAGACCAAATTGTTAACTTTTGGTGGAAAAAAGTTAACTGTGGTCATGAGGGCGTTGCTAAGTCTTTTCAGGCGATAGCACATAGTGATCGGGAGGTGCTGCTTTGGTTTACAGAGGGGAAGACTTCAATGATTCCAAAAGCGGGCGAATGTACAAGTGAAAACCAAAGGCCAATCACTTGCCTTAACACCACATACAAGTAGTTTACGTCTTGTCTCTTGAAACCAGTTCCTTTCTCTTCCTTTCTCTTCGCCGCGATTCACCATCTAAATCGACCCCGACTTTCTC
>CM042756.1:2655379-2660379 GCA_022496165.2 Catalaphyllia jardinei
TCATGGGTTCGAATCCCGTTGAAGCCCTGATTTTTTTTTCAGGCTTCTTCTTTCCAATTGCTTAAATTGGAAAATTTACTGCGAGGATCATACTTCACTTGCATCTATAACCGCAGTTCAAATATGAATTATTTCATATACACTTTACATCGTTTCACTCCTTACGGGAGATATGAACTCATTAAATTGACCTTGCTCCCAATGTGTGGCTTCATAGCTCAGTTGGTAGAGCATCACACCGGTATCGCGGAGGTCATGGGTTCGAATCCCGTTGAAGCCCTGATTTTTTCAGGCTTCTTCTTTCCAATTGCTTAAATTGGAAAATTTACTGCAAGGATCATACTTCACTTGCATCTATAACCGCAGTTCAAATATGAATATTATTTCATATACACTTTACATAATGAGTGGTTTGTTGGTGAATGGTCCTCTCTTCAGAAGCCTTTGCCGATTGCATATAAGGAGTTGTTTCCCGTGGTTGTTGCATCTCACTTATGGGGCCACTGTTGGGCCACTAAACGTGGAGTTTTGTTCTGACAATATGGCGGGTCAGCGTACTTCGTTCGGGCACCTCAAAGGTGGTTCTTCTTTGTTCCCTTTCTCTTAGTGCAGCTTGTCATTCCTTTCTCTTTACTGCCTCCCATAGGGCTGGTAGAGACAATTGCATTGCTAATGCCTTATCTCGTTTCGACTTTCAGCGCTTCCATCATCTCACGCCACATGCAGCACCAGTGGCAACCCCAATCCCACCATCACTGCTAGCCCAGCTTCTGGTAATTTGACAGACAAATGCCACTTCTACTTAGCTAATGGCTTGGCTCCCTCCACTCGTCAAGTATATGGCTTGGCTCAACGCCGGTACTTCTGTGCACACTTGGCTGATCGGCTTCACCATACGTCCATTAAAGTCTACTTGTCAGCTGTCCGTTCTTTACACATTGACTATGGCTTCCCAGACCCACTCACAATTGTCTTCAGCTTCAGCGTCTCTTGCGGGGGATCAAATGTCACCAGGGTTCTAATCTGCAGTGCTACACCAGTCGTTGGATTTTAATAATCCCGATAACATTATGCGTTGGGCTGCCTGCTGCCTCGGCTTCTTCAGTTTCCTCAGAGCCGGTGAATTTACAGTGAATGGAACTTTTGATCCTGCTTTGCACTTGACAATGGCTGATGTCCAAGTAGATTCCTCCACAAACAAAAATTTAGAGTTTTTATCAAGTGTTCAAAGACTGACCCCTTCCGTAAGGGCTGTTTTATCTTCCTTGGTCGTGGTTCCTTCCCTCTCTGTCCAGTGGTTTTCTTAACAAACTAGCTTCATCTCCACGGGCCAGGCTCCGGACCTCTCTTCATTTACCAGAATGGCACTCCTCTCTCCAGGTCTCAGCTGTGCTCCTTTCTTCAAACCACCCTACAATCAGCAGGGATCCCTGGAAAGTTCTCAGGCCACAGTTTTCGAACTGGAGCTGCAACTACTGCTGCCAGGAAGGGCCTTCCTGACCATCTCATTAAGACTATGGGGCGTTGGTCTAGCGAAGCTTACTTGTTATATGTGCATACTACAGTGGAAACCATCCATTCTGTCGCAGAACAACTTGCTTAGCAGGTATGAGCTCCCCTACCCTCCATTTGGGCCGTTTTTTCTGGGTGCCATCTGATTTGGGCATTTCTCTTTGGGGCTCTGGCTTCCCAGCCATGAGCCCACCTTTTCTCCAAGCAATGCCAAGCCTGCTTGGAGGTCCTCTGGCTTGGCGTGGGGGCTCATGGCTGGGTTGCCAGGATTTGCAAGCCATGCGAGCGGTTTCCATCTAGGAGCTGGCTGCCAATAGTGGAAGCTCCTGGATGTCTCAGGTATTCAACCTCCATTTGGCGAGGCAGTTGTTAAATGCAGTTAAATGCAATTTAATGACCAGGAGCACAAGTTTTACCCACGCGGTCAGTGGTTTGTTGGATATGCGCATGCGCCAGGATTCCTCATGGCTTTACTCCTTAGGGCTTGTAGCAGTTTGTTGGCATTTTAGTCAGCATTTTTCTGAGCGTTAGCGTTTCTCCTGAGCGTGGGGACTCCTTGGAGGCTGTCTCCCCTCCCCTGTCCCTCCCTTTCTTTCCACTGTTTTATCAGTGTGACGGGTGCCTGGTTTTTCTCCTTCCGCGTGGGGGCTCATGGCTGGGTTGCCTGGATTTGCCAGCCATGGGAGCGGTCTCCATCTAGGAGCTCGCTGCCAATAGTGGAAGCTCCTGGATGTCTCAAGCACCCAACCTCTTTTTGCGAGGCAGTTGTTAATTTAACTTATAATTTTTATTATCATCTCTTTGATAACTTGATGATGCAGTCCTTGTCTACCCTTAGGTAGTAGCTACACTTCAAGTGCTCCCTCCCCTCGTCCATTCCACTTCAGTGTCCACCCTGGTTTATCATTTATTATTTGTTCTTACAAGTACCTGCAGATACTGTGTTTGGTCTTGAATTGCTGGACACCAGGCTCCATAACCAAGCGCCATGTTAATGCGGCCAAACCGTGGCTCAGTATATCCCCCAGAAGATGAAGGCTTGAGCTGCTTGTAACTAATCTCTCCTCCAATCATACCAAGTCTATGAGAACACTCTGCAACCATATGCCAAGGGAAGACATCAGTAAAAGAACAATATTATTACCTTGTAGGTCATGCAGGACTGAAAAATATTTGTCTCTCTGTCCTTTTTTCATGTATCTCACTATGCCAGTCTGCATGACTCAACCTCTAGCCAGATATTTTCCCATCCAACCCTTCCACTCAATCAGTAACAAAACTAACTTCTAAAACTACCTCACTATTTACATACTTTGCTACCAACCTTAAAGTGATGCAGTACTTATTGTGCTATCTATGTACCTGGCTCATGTCCATACAGTTCTACTCTGAGTGCTATTTTGTCAACCCAGCTAACAGGATATATCTGTACATATCGGCAGTAAGCAGTTGTTGATATACTGTAAAATGTGGTTTGTGCTTCTTTATCTACAGTCACAAATTCCTGTAAATTTCAAATCATCCATAGTAAATAATGTTTTATGTACAAATGCACAGTAAGTGTGATACAAAACACATCTATCGTATCTCTCAGTCTGCCTGCCTGCACATCCACCCGCCACTGCCTGTATGTTTGTCTGTCTGTATGCCAGTCTGTCTGTCTGCTAGTCTGTTTGTCTGTCTGTCTGCTAGTCTGTCTATCTGTCTGCTAGTCTGTCTATCTGTCTGCTAGTTTGTCTATCTGTCTGCCAGTCACAGAATTTCAAGTGCAAAGAGATATAATAATTGCACATGTTAGATTGCATTTTGATGGGTGAATTGTATCAACTACAGGCCAGTTCACCCCCAACTTCAAGGGTCCACCAAACATAATTAGCCATAACAGGCTTTACAGGTTGCAGCCCTTATTGACAGCCCTGAAGAATATATTAGTCGATTTAGTGCTATAAAAATGCTTATTATGCTTATCATGCTTATTATTTTCATTATTATTATTATCATCGTTATCATCGTTATCATCGTTATCATTGTTATCGTTATCCTTCTTATCATTGTCACATCATCATTGTCATCGTTGTCATCAATGTCTCATCTCAATAACAAGCAGGGCTGTCATTAAGTTGAAATTCAGCGGTAGCCTTGATGTCCATACCTGTAGCAACCTTCTTACATGTACTTTATGGGTGAGTTGTATCACATACAGGACAGTTCATCTGTAAAATCAAGGGTCCATCAAACATGCTCAGCTGTAACAGGTGTTACAGGTTACGACTCTTTTATGAACTGATTCTCAACAAAACTCCCTGCCCTTTGACATATCTTTGACAACAATGACTGAATAATACCTTTGGAGTTTTTCCTCTGGGGTATAGCTCGAACTGCTGATTCAGATTGGTTGCAAGTTTCATCTGGAAAGCCGTTATGTGATAAGGCAGAGTTGGATGACCCTGAATAGCAATGCCTGTAAGGATTACAATCCATCCAGCATCAATCTGAAGGAACTGTGATACATTTGAAGTCTTTGGAATCCAAGCACCACCATCAATATGGTGATTAAGTCGTGCACATTCTGGTCCATACTGATCATCTTGCTGGGAAGAAGCTGTTAACTGCGCATCACCAATGCTGAAACTTTCCATTCCAAGAGTCAGATGGTCAGGCATGAGTTCTTAAAACAAGGAACATAACTGTTAAAATTAATAGAGATTTATTGTTCTACTACAAACAGATACAGCGCTCAACCTCACCAGTCATACCCCAAGACCTACGTAGAATAAACTTAATTCTTTTTATGAAGGGGTGATCCTTCCTGGAAGAGAATTGTGGTGAGTAATTATTTAACTGATCAATACAATCAACCTACCTGGTGTATAACACCCATATACATCAACTCTCATACACATGTGGCGAGTGAAGGATGACTGCGGATTGAACTCTACATGCTGCGCCACAAAAGGAGGGTCTAACCAGTGATGTACGGGATTATTACCTTTATATTCACCTGTCAGAAGCTGACAATGTATTTCTGTAAGTATCACAAAGGTTTACTATCCATAGGTTGAGAGCAGTCAAGTCACCAAGGTAACATTAATTTTTTGATGTTCTCAGACTTGGATCAGGCTGCATCAGGTGGGTATTGTAAGCATACAACTTGATACAGTATAGTTCTTTCTCATTAGATAATACCGACAGAGTTCCTTCTTTTTTTATCAAGACATTTTGTTTTTCAATGCTGAATTGAGACTTTCATTTAGTTGTGACTTTGAGCCAATAATGCTTCAAAATGTGATTTTTCAGCCTTCCGGTCCAATGCCACATTTGCATAGTATATGTACACTAAGTAATTAAAAATAATTTACTGCATCTTAAGTACATCCTAAGATCTACAACCATGCACAAATTGTGTAAGGCAACCGGACAACCATTGCTAGAAAAGCCCCAAAACGCTAGAGATTCAAAACCCAGCAGCGTGAGCTGCTAGAAGACCC
>CM042756.1:2665379-2713816 GCA_022496165.2 Catalaphyllia jardinei
TGTCATTGTAAACAATGGTTCTAGTTGTATTTCAGCCAGGATTTCAGATCAAAGTGCAACAGTACAAAGTCACTTGTTACATACTGATAGCAAAATTAATGAAACAACTGAACAACATGGAAACTTTTTTTAACTTTTTTTTCTTTCATTTTCAACACGATCGAATGTGACCAGGCAACATGACCATCAAGACAAAAAGTTGACCGGTCAAATTCCCAATCAGTCTGGGCATTGTCAGTTGACTTTCCATTATTTCAATCTCTGCCCCTCGGTGTTGCTTTATGAAGGTCCAAGATAACGTGTTGTTCCAGAAAATACCACTATTTGTTATGAGTTCGAATGGTTTTAGTGGTAGGTAGTTTGTAGTCCAAACAGAACACAGGGATGTCGGAAACAGCAACAAGGATATTTATTCCACACAAACGCAGTAATTCCTCACAAGACTCCACAACAAGCACACACTAGGCTTGTAACTACACTTGGACTTCCGTCACTCTTGTATAAACACACGGCCTCTGCCTAGATATCCACGTAACCTCTCTGTTACACTTCACAACCTCTGTCGATGCTTTACAAAGCCTCCAAGCTTTACACACAACCTTCGCCATACTTCAGTAAACACTACTGACTCTCACGAGATTATTATCTCAACACTCCTGGGAAATACAACCATCTAAACACTACACCGATTCTCTTATATACTTTACGGCGAAAGATTCTAGAAGTTTCCGGCCCTACTAAATAAAGAAACATTACAATAAGAAGCTATTTACAGTAACATATGCAAACGACTTAAAATAGAATTACTGAGCCATGATGATATAGCACTAATTGTACATGCTAGAAGATTCAAGGCAAAATTAGCATATTCGCGACGAATCTTCACGTAAGTTGCGCAACAATTTTTTGTAACACTATCCCCCCAAGGGAGCTGTTTGGTTTACATTCTCCCCAACCACTCCGGGCCAGAAATTCCAGTTCTGTTAGCTTCACACTTTTCTTTCAAAATTTTGGCATTTTAAGTTGCCCACCTCCTTAGAATTCCAATGATTCTCAATGGGCTAGGTATGGATCTTCTAAGGAATACTGCAAGTAAAAAGTGATCTAACTTATTAGAATTTTCAGCTACTTTTTTGGCAATCCTGAGATATAGAGAAATTTCACATCTAACTGTATATGGATTGTGACAATCACAAAGAATTAGTTTATTTTTTATTTATTAGCAGGGTCCTAGATACATTTTTCAGGCAGGGTGTCAATACAGAACACCAACAGGTCAATTTTCACTGATCCCATGCCAAATCATTATAAATCAATTTTCTTTAAAGTTCTAGGTCGTGCAGCAGAACTTGTTGGCTTTAACCTGAGATCCCTGACTCATCTGGAACACTGCAGCATTAAATTTGTTTATTCATACCTAGGTCTTTTCCATAGAATTCCAGGTGTAGGCAAAAGCCATGAATGTCATTAAGATATGAACATTTGGGAGCCTTCAAGTCTGATAGTGATATCCTGTTGCCAACCTTAGGATTTTCAAAGGTGATCATTTTATGGGAATAAACATTTGCCAACCTAAAGAACTAAAATTAAAACAAAATGTTTAAAAGTAAATTCTGCAGAGGAGAAAAGAACATCTACAATATCACTATAGAACAGTCTGTGAGAGTTCGATATGCTATAACTCAAGACCAGTTCCATTCACACTAGCCCTCCCAGTCCACCAACAAAATTGTACAGATGACCAAAATATTAAAAAATACATCCACCTACTGAAAAAATGCCATCTTTAGTTGTGTATTTAAAATATATCCAGCTGTCAGAGTTGTTCCACATTACTACTTGGAAAACAGTTGGCAATGGGCATTCCTTTTCAGTGCAGGATCTAAATGATATCCCAGTTATGAGATACTGACTTTGGAGATTCAAATCAAGTCGTGGGGAACTACCATCAACTACTGTCCAGCCCTTGTTTATGTCGTTTGGACCACTGTATAGATACTCCTTGCCATTTGAATAATATTTGGTCTCATCAATATACTGAGGTGAAAGCTGACCATGGATTAAACCCACTGGATTCCTTATACCTGTGAATGAAACATTTTGACCCTCAACAATTGTAACAATAATTATCAACATTATTAATGCCTCAGACTTCACTATTCACACCGAAAAAATTGTTTTTGTTGGCTTTCAAGTGTAGGTACAGCTGTATGTGAACATGCATCTATTAAATATAATGGCAGTTCTTAAGGACACAGCTACTTTCTAACAGTATTTCAGTTACAAGTTTGTAGTTCTTTTTATTGGCCTATAGAGAGATAAAAAGTGCAGTAACAGCCACCTGGTTAATTGAGTTTACAGGAAAATGATTGGCTGACCAGAGGCCAGAATGACAGCTGCTGAGAACTGATGTTTTAAACTGTGATCATCTGCCCCTAAAGTGCAGCTCATCCAGCACAAGAGTTGACATACAAGTTAACAAAATTAATATTCATGCAATTAATTAATTAATTAATTAATATAATGTAGATGTGAAAATTCTTAACAACATTCAAAAATATTTGAACAGGTTTAAGCTCACTGACAGCAGCTGAGATTTGGCAAGAGTCAATGAGAGTAAACAAAATAATTATTAATAGTTCCAAATCAAACATGATTTTGAGCTGCCTGGCTTAAGCCAGGAGATTACTAGAATGAGAAAGTAATTCTTTAATCTTAAGTGATATACATGTGTGAACTAGTTTTAATTAATTTAAAGATACAACTTCTGTCATAAACTTGTATCGTGTATCGAAGTGTCTTTGTTAACATTTCTAACTAATTTTGTTCTACAAACCTCCATCACATCCAAACAACTCAAATCTCAAACAGCAGATTAATTCCGGTCTGCATGATAAACAAACCACTCTGACAAAGCGTGCCGTCACTTTCCTGTCAGCAGCAAACCAGTGCGTAACAACAGTTTCTGCATCATCATTTCCAGTCAGGACTAGCTGTTTACCAAAAAGAACATTCATTTGTTACTCTCAGTTCAGTAACTATACCCTCTTTGTTTGTATGATCCAATAACTGTCGTGACTATACCCTCTCTTGTTCCATTAATACCATTAGTTTTCACTGGACCTGTTTTTCTAAGTGTATCCAGTTTCTTTAGGCCTTAACCCTTTACCCCCTAAGACGAGTGAAGTTTTTTCCAAATCGGCAAAGAAAGACACTCTGCCTGTGTACAATGTACCACTTGAAAGCCATTGAGCAGCTTATTTAAGAATTGACATTAGCAGCTACATGTATGAAGGAGGTGGCCATTTCAAGAGAAACTGCTTTAAAATGCAAAAATGAAAAACTTAACAAACAGATTCCACATTGCCATGCGTCTGTTCAGCAATAGATAACAGATGACTTCAAAATGTGGTAAGAACAAAAAAGTGGCACACAAGGCGCAGCCGAGTGTGTCACTGATGCTCTTACCACATTTTGATGTCTTCTGTGATCTATTACTGAATCAGATGCACAGCAACATGGAATCTATTTGTTTTATATAATAATGGAAAGTCTTTTTTGTTTCTAAATATTTCAACATAACGCGAAAGCCGGCCTTTTGCCCCACCTTTGCATCAAAAAAAGCCATTTGCCGTGCTCTATGATGTACAAAATGAAGCAATTTCATTGGTTGCTATGCGCAGCAAAGAATTGTGATTGGTCGAGAAAAATCACGCAACTGTCAAACCTGACTCAAGCGTCGCTCCTCGCTGAATGAAAACTTACAGCGAAAGCAGAATTGAACTATGAAATCTACAGATCTTGAACAAAATGCTGGAAAAATCAAGTCAGTTTTTGTCATCGGAGCAGACCTGTGAGCCGAAAAGCTTGGAAGTTGCCCTGAAAATTACAGGAGTTGAAAAAATACCCTTGGAAAACTTATGGTTGCAGGCAACCTAGAGGCCATTTCATTCGAGTTTTGAATGAAAGGAGCGTAAATGACGGTGGATATTTTTGTCTTCTGTGGTTGGTGATTCTCAAATCAGCTTGATATAGTGTCGGAGACACATTTTAGCTGATTTTAGCAGCGATACTGTTAACCGTGAGTTGTGGTTAGCTATACTTAGCTCGCTGCTGTGCCCTGAAACCGACAGGAACATTCGCATAGGAAAGCAAGGTCATGTAAGTTATTTTATTTTACCGATTTTAAGAAGTGATGTTTTGATGTTTCATTCCTGACATCAATCAGTGTGTCAACAGTTGTTTTGACACTGGGAGAAGTTCAATTTTTTAAATAAATTAATCTCAGAATCATTTTGTTTATTGGGTTTGTTAATTTCGAGATAAAGCAATGGTTCTCGGCTTACCAACACCAAGTTTGTGCATGGTTTAGTCTCACTCGACTACCAACTGAGGTTGCTAGACAATTACTTCCGTATCATTTTCTAAAAGAAATGGCTTTATCTTTTTGTTTTCTGACTTCTTCTCGAACCTGTTCAATGCCTCAGCAAGACTTTTTTGTACCTTGTCTTTTGCCCAGTCACGTAAAATATTATCCTAATTCTCAAAACTTTCCGCCATTTTAAAACGGCAGAGGGAAAAACCTTAAGTTTGTAATGATGATGTCAATCGTGCATCTGTCCTCCAATAGATCATACACGAGAACCAATCAAAATGCAAGAATAACTTGGGTTATTATGTAATGCAAATTAATGAATCAACCTTGTACTATATTAGGTATACCCCTAACCTATAGCTCATCTAACAGCTCTTAGTACATAGCTTCATGTGAAACAAGTCACTCCATTTGCATCCCAAAAAAGAACTAAAAACTTGTGGGGGTGGTCAACCATGTCTTTGATCGGAGAGGATCACAATTTTATGATTTTAATGAGCAGATCTTCTCAGGACAATTTTGTGGCAAAAATTCATGGAAATCTATCAACTACTCACAAATTTAAGACAATGTGTGCCAATTGGCACTCTTAGGGGGTAAAGGGTCACGCAACACTGAGAAAATTAAAGACTATAACAGCTGTTAAATATTTGTTTTGTTGGCTAGTTTAGAGTTCAAATCTACAAGAGAGTACATGTAGATCTAGCCAAGTTCACAGATTGAGTTGTTTCATCTCATTTTTCAACACATGGAAGTTTGTCAAAAATACTCTACTTCCCATTGTATTTGTGACTCTGTTCTTGGTGTTTTGAACTGTTATAAGGCAATGTCAGTCATGACTGCTATCATCATTAAGTTCATTTCAGAATATACAGTTCTGTAAAAAAACTGATGCTTTTCACTTTTAAGTCAATTACGAGAAAGCTTAGTGGCAAACCATAAAGACAACAGCCTAACAAGAACAATTAACAACCATGGCAGTCATCATTCATTTTATTTATAGTTTATTCCTGTCATGGTTCATAGTCTGTAAATTGAAGCTTACAAATTGGTTTAATTTCTTCTTTTTCCTTTTTCTCCCTGCACAACTCGCCTCGATTAGCTTACACTATATGCGAGTTGTACATGTTCTTTTGTAATAGTTGTTAAATATTATTAAAGTTTATTTGTTGTTGTATTTGTTGTTGATTGACACATTGATCTTTGAGTGCAGCATGCAGTTTTTTACATCATTTATAATTACCCGTTTGCGTTCCTCACTAGCAGCATTTTCGCCATCCAAAGGTGGTGTGTCGGCAAAAAAGTTAACTCCATCTCTACTGAAATTTAGAGTGTATTTTTCAGTCCAGAATCGCTTCTGATAACTCTCTCCTTGTGTCGCAATTCCAGTGATGTTCACTTCCATGCCCAGATCAACCTGTCACAGAAAGTACACTATACGTTCACAAAAAATACACTGCTCACAATACACACTCAACCTGTCACAAAAAATATATTTTGCTCAATGCACATTTAAGTACAGCAAAGTCAGTAATACCATAGTTTCAATTAAAATTTAAAACTCAACATGAGCTTAGAAAATAGGAGCCCTTTTTGCCATTTGAGACCAGTAACTTGCTATTTAGAGTGTCTCCATGGATCTTTTTCTTTTCCGATTGATGAAAAAGGTACCGGGTATTTTTAATAAATCATTTAAAACAACTTGGTAGGCAGAGCTTGTAACAACCTTATCTTCGTCTCAAATTTAAGGTGGCTTTAAATACCCACAGGGTTTAAAAATTAATCAGCATGCCTGTTTTTCCAGATGGTGGGATCAAGTCCCTCTGTGATTGGAGTATGAAATTATATTTTGTGGAGTAAAACAGCATTACCGGTATTTTGTAACTTACCTCCAAATATACCTGTCCAGTGATTTGATTGAAAGCTGGGCACCAGCCAGACTGGTTTACTGTTGGTTGCTTTTGAAGATAAGGGTGCGGCCATGTGTGTGCGTCATAAATATTCTTAGAGTCTTCTTCACTTGATGAAGCATCAAACATAGATATAGTGGGGTCATAGCGATCTAAGAACAGTGGTTTTCTGCAATCTTATTAACAAAATTATATTTTGTTAATTATGGGGTTCATTTAAAACAAATAAAGAAACAAAGACCTCTGCGGAATGCAGTGTGGATATCACAAATAGAGCTTCAGTACAATCATTAGATGGAAGGGAAAAATTCGGCTCATCCTTGGTGTAAAAACCTGTGACACTCACCAGAGACGTAAAACAAAGAAAACAAAGAAGTCAATATAATAGACCTTAACCCTAATCACAGGCTTTTACACCGAGGTAAACCTGAGAATTTCGTGAATTAATGATTAAATTAATTTTAGATGTAGGCCTTAATGCTTTGCAGCTTCCAGAAATTAAGAGGTCTGGCGACCCCATTGGTTTATGGACTGTATAATTAAAACGGTCAATACGTGTGCATTGTATCGTTCTTTGTCTCAAGTTGTATTGTCTCAGGTGGGATCATTGTTTTTCTTTTTTTTTTTGTTCTTTATGACATAACTGGTGACCGTTTTACACCGCTCATGAGCAGCTGTCATGAGCCAGGTCTTTGTTTGCCGTTGTTCTGTTGTTGTTTAATATCGTGATCGTAACCTCATGTCGCAAAACAATAAATTCGCTCTGGATTGGAGAAGGACAAACACTGCAACACAAACGTACTGATTATAATAAATATAACTGTATGTGTTACCTCGCCATGGAATAGCTCGCACAAAACAAAGAAAGACTATAACAAGCAAAGCAACCAAACTCTTTGTACACCTCAAACTGTTACTGTCCACCATATTTATTTGAAGAATGCTAATCACGTGGGATGAGCTGACCAATCATACCACGGAGTGCTGAACCCTTGAAAGTTGGCGGGAAGATTTTTTCCCCTACCTCGTTCCCAGGAGATTAAACCCCGGTAACGAGGCTGGCACGTTCTACAGACAAAATTAACGTTTCTGCTTAATTTACAACTGTATTGGCTATGTTGTTCATAAATTGTTATTTTTCGTTTCCCATATCTCTACCCCTTGTCTTCCTAAGCACGTAATGTGAAAGTCTTATGGACCTGAACTTTGAAATAACAAGCAATAAACAGCCAATAAGCATTCTCAATCGTGACACCATGAGCTACTGCGGAGTGTCGTGACATATCGCTCATGTGACTCGGAGTGGCCTGCAAGAAGATGCTGTGGATCACATTTCTTTCACTTATAGTTGTTATTGCCTTTGGTTTTCAAGGCTGCCATGGGAAAACAGCGGAGGAATGGAAAGGAAGAATCATATATCAGGTAGCTGGTGTAGTGGGGAAGTTGGATTTTATGTGTGACCTGAATAGATACACATATAAAACAAGCCCTTTGTAAACCGAGGGAAATCTCAAATTAATCTTCGTCCTAAAGAGAGATAAACGCCGGGGCGTACTTTGAAGCCCCGAACTTTGAGAGCTTAGCTTTATGCAAATCAAGCAAATACTCTCATACAAATGAATATGTAAAAATCATATATCTGAACTGCGGAGAAAGATATGAAGACATGTGGTCGTACCCGGGGGTCGTACAAGGGTATTCGCGTGAAGCATGACCACCTACATTTTTGTAACGACTCCTTTTTTTAGGCTTATCAATGTCACGTGTTTAAATAAAGTTTTAAGTTTTTTTTTTCAGATCATGATTGTACTTTCCATGAAACGTGAATTTAGGAAATTATTCTCCGTAATCCGTGACCTGCGGATTTTGCGTGACCCGTGAAGAACTTGAATTATTAAACGATAGTGTGATTTCACCACTTCATTCTACGTTATTTTAAGACGGGAGCCTCACGAATTGCTAGAGCGAATCGTCTATCGAGAGTGACTGAGGTATGCGATTTGCAATATGGGGTAAGGACTTAGCCTTTCACAATATTGCTTTCTTTAAACACTCTTCCTAGTGTAAGAAAAGGTTATTAAAAATAATATCTTACTTGCTTTCCGTGATTCGGGAAACGAAACTTTTTTATCCGTGATCCGTGATCCTCAGCCGTGCCAGAGACCCCCCTGTGGGACCCTGAAGACATGAATGATCATCGCAGTTATAGATCGTTTTAAAGTGACGTCATCACCAAAGTTTTTATCCTCGTCAGGCACACGAGGCGGCGTACTTATATAATTTTATAGCTTACAGACTGTAATAGCGTGCTTCGTTTAGAAACCAGAGCATTTTGAATTTCCGGGTTTGCGTGACACAAGGCTACGAACGAGTTTGTTCCCATTTAGAAGTTTGAGCAATAGGAAAAGTGCTTTAAATGCTTGTTTTTTCAGCACTGATTATCTGTTGCCTAGGGTACGTTTCTTTAAGAAAATCCAAGATTGGATTTTTAAATCCGAAAGAATCCGAAAACGGATTTTGCGTTTCTTCACTAGACAGATCAATCCAAGATCTCGCGGATCATGGTGCGGCAAAGGAACCGAAGAATCCACTTCCAGAGTGGACTCTTCGGTTCCTTTGACCGTCACACCATGATCCGAAAGATCTTGGCTTGATCTGTTTAGTAAATAATTCTTTCTTTCGGATTTTGGATTCTTTCTGATTTAAAAATCCAATCTTGGATTTTTCTAAAGAAACACACCCCTAGATGGCCAAAGTTAGTTCCAGATGTTTACACTATTTTCCCGCCGCCGTATTGGTGTACCACGGAGTTACACCAACATGGCGATTTCACACTGGGCTCTGAAGTTTGGGGAAACGCACAGGCTTAATTACAAACTTGGAGAAGTGTCTGATTTACTTAACTTCTTCAACATCATAGTTTCTTAGCTTTTTGCAGTGGATGGTTTTCGATTTATTTATTTTGTTGTTGTTGTTCTTGTTGCGTGACAGTGACTTACTTAAGAAGTTGTGAAATTAAATCCTGGAAAAATATTTAGGCCTGAACGGGATTCCAACACATATGACTTCTGCGATACTGGCGCAATGCTCTACCAACTGAGCTATCAAGTCACTGGGGCCGAGTCCCATTAAGACAGCGAGCAGTCTCTGTTTTCCTCGAAAATTCGTGACGGAGAACGCAAAACAAGTGAGCGTGCGAGCGTGACTGTGAGCGTGACGTGACGCTCTCGCTCATAAGCTCACAGTCTAAGTTCCATACGAATCGAATCCCGTTGGAATCCGGTCATGTTTTTGCTTCTTCACTGACGGCAAACAACACAAAACGGGTGAACTTGAGTGTCTTCAAATGATTATTGTATAAATCTGTAGTTAGATGACGTCAAAGCCGCTGATTTCAAAAATTCACCTTACGTTTCAGGCCAATCAGAAAAGAGAGAGCGAGTTCAATGTAAAATATTTAAGGTAGTTGGACTGTCCGCGACTAAGGTGTAGAATTTCAAAGCCGATCTAGGGAAGGGTTACCTACTCCTCTCTTTGTTTATTGAAACAAGATATATTCAAAAGGAAATGTTCACTAATGGCTATTGGTACATCTTTTAATAATTCTAAACCTCCCATTCAAATTTTTTTCCTTTTAAACTCACTTGGATCCGCCTGGCGACAGATCGATGATGGTTTTCAAGAGACTTGTGGTTTATAATATACACACTTTTCTTTTTTCCAGATTCTAACGGACCGTTTTGCGCCTTCAGGAGAAGTCCCGTCCCAAAAGTGCGTTGGTTTGAGGAACTACTGCGGAGGGACGTTTAAAGGCATTGAAAAGAACCTGGACTACATTAGCGGCCTGGGCGCCAATGCTATCTGGATCTCTCCTATAGTGCTTAATACGGACAACGGTTACCATGGTTACTGGGCTCAAAATATATTTGAAATAAACCCTCATTTTGGAACCAAGGAGGATCTGAAATCTTTGGTGACAGCTTGTCACGACCGTGACATGTGGGTGATGATAGACATTGTTGCAAATCACATGGGTCATCCGCCCAGCACAAGTGACCCTCTTCCAGACGTCTCCATGAGCTTCAATACTTTTGTTCCTTTTAACGATTCAAAGTATTTTCACCCCGTTCATCCTTACATAAAGTGGCCTGAAGAATGCAAGGATCAATGGAAAATAGAAATTTACTGGCTGGCAAACTTGCCTGATCTTAATCAAAGTCACCCATTTGTACACCAAACGTTACTGAAATGGATCCAAGATTTGACGACTGAGTTCAAGATTGACGGCTATCGGCTCGATACAGCCATTCAGGTCCCAAAGCCATTCTGGGCGGAGTTTCGTAAGGCTGGCGGGGTGTTCATGATGGGCGAGGCTAACAATGGCCCCCCTCCCTGTGGATCGATGGAATATGTGGGACAATACCAAGATTATATTGACTCAGTGTTGGCCTATCCTATGTATTGGACACTGCGATGGATCTTCCAGGAAAAGTCGAGAGATTTTACTTCACTAAGTAAAGCCGTCAGTAATTCTTACGAGGTTTACAAGAACAGGTTAGTTATATGGCTATACTGTAAGGTCAATACAATAACAAACATTAAAATTACGTCAAGAAACGTCTAGAAGCAACCATGAAAACTTCAGCCATTCAATGTTACGAAACAGTGGGCTGAATCTGAGAGTCAAACATGAGACATATACAAGGTGCATTGACGAACCATCGCACTCGTTACAAATACCCGCAAAACACAAATTTAATGAAATATTGTTCACGTCTAAAAACAGAACGATGAACATGGGAGGTGAGTATAGTAAATCAAGAATTTTTTTTACACTTTATTGCATGAGGGGTCCACTTTTTTTTGTTTTAGATCTGTTTTCGGAGGCTTTGTGGATAACCACGATAACCCAAGATTCTTGAGTATGAATCCGAGTCAGACCGCACTCAAGAATGAGCTGGCATTCGTGATAATGGGAGACTGGATTCCAATAGTGTACTACGGAACCGAACAAGGATTCAACGGTGGCAACGACCCAAATAACCGTGAGTCCCTTTGGCCTTATTTTTCCGCTGAGAATCCGCTGTACAAGTTTATCGAGACACTCATTAAATTCAGAAAAGCTCTTGGAAAGGAGTGGCTGCAGGAAAAACAGGTAACAGCGATGAAAAGTTCAGTTGTGTTACTACTTGTATAAATCCTATTCTGAGAGAAGGGCAGGCTTTCCTGACAATCGTGATCGTCTCCTTTAGCATCCAACGGGAGACACTCGACCGGTCTGGGTATTCTGGTGTTGGATTATTTAACAAAGACGGTAATAATAAACAATTATTGGATGAAGTGTTTGTGATATCCATTACAATCAAGGTCGAGGCAAGGGTTATCAGCCGAAGCCGAAGGCTAAGGCTGATAAACCTTACCGAGGCCTTGATTATTCTGGATATCACAAAAACCGAATCTAATAATTGTTTTATTATACATTGAAGGAAAAAAAATGGAAGTCATGTTTTTGCTTCTTCACTGACGAGAAGCAACACAAAGCGCGCCAACTTGACATGATTACCTTTAGAAATAATGCACTGCGGTCATACATGACATGATAACCCGTGACCTTGAATGTCCTGGACATGATAATTGTACAATCTGCAGTTATGATGTCACGGGCGCTGATTTCGAAAATTCACTGTACGCCTTCGGCCAATCAGAAAAGAGTTAAAGAGTTCAATGTATAATAAGACTAATTATGGGTATAGACGGACAAACCTTTCAACATAGTGTTAAACAGAAGCGCACCATTCCATTTAGCGCCCTAATATTGTCAGAGAGGGCTTCCCCGCCTCGATCCTTTTTAATTTTCTGCCTCTGCTAGTATAGTAGATGTTCATTGAACTTAGCCGGATTCCGAATTAGGTGGATTAGATGCCTAGTCAATGACGTTACCTGTTGTTACAACCTTGGGTTCCTACATACTAATTTGGATTTCCTGCATACTAATATGGATTAGGTGCCTATGGATTAGGTGGAATAGGTAAATCATTAATATTCAAACTGCCTAAGCAAAAATGGGTTCCTCCATACTAATAAGCAACGCTCTAAAACAATAAGCTTGCCCAGACTTGCCCGCTAATAGTGAACCCTGGTTGAAAAACTCTATTATGTGTCCAAAATAAAAGCGCCAATTTTAACGAAAGCCTCATTCCTTTATTCAACTTGAACTCGCTTTGCTAGGAAATAATTTGTTCGAGTTCGTTGTTTGGAAAATTGTGTTCACGGTTGATCAATATGGCTTTCGTTACCGACGTTCGCGAATTTCAAACTGCTTTAAACGCTTGTTTAGTCAGTGATTCTGAAACGTTGACAAGCGCAAATTTTTGAACGCGTAATAATTTCTAAGGTTCTCTGACTTTCTTTGAAAACGTTCTCCGATTTTCGAAACGGGGCTCTTCTAACCGCGATTGGTTCAGGTAGAATCTATCATGTTTTTATCTGAACTCTCAGCTTGCTGACAAGAGAGAAAAAATTAATTTTTAGCTGGTCGAGGTTTTCCGCTCCGTTAGTCATGCACTGAACTCTACTTTCAACCCTAGGTTTGCATACAAACTCAATGGGAGAAGCCCGTTGGAACAGCTCTACTACTGAAATGACAACAATAGAAGTTCAGAGCGCTAATTAAATTGTCGACACGCGACAATAAATTTTTTTTTCGAACAACACAATTATCGAACAACACGCTTCTTGAATAATACTTTTATCAGCGAATACAAAATAATAATAAACAGAAATGCATCGGCACTAAAATTACAAGTGAACAAAACTGATTATGACATGAAATTTATCGTTAATTTAATACACAACGACAGCCAGAAACGCCAAAAGCGCCAGAAACGCCAAATTTTCTCTAGGCGTGCGCTTGAGATCTAGACCTACTGTGTTTTGCTCCCAATACAAATGTATTTCAGACCAGTATCTAGTGTGTTGTTCGATTGGAGTTTATTTCTTTGTTAAGGGGATTTCGGTCTTATCGTTCATTGCATCCTAATTTCTTTTAATTTCGGTGTATTCATTTCAAATCTGTGTATTAATTTTTTTGTATTCGTTAACTTCTGTCGCTAATAAAAGTATTATTCAAGAAACGTGTTGTTCGATAGTATTTATTGTCGCGTGTTCACAAGTAATTAGCGCTCCGAACTTCTATTGTTGTCATTTCAATGATAGAACTGTCCCATGGGTTTCTCCGTTCGGGTTTGTATGCAAATCTGGGGTTAAAAGTAGAGGCACTGCATGATTGCAAAATGAGTTACTAACGGAGCGGAAAACTCGACCACCTAAAAATTAATTCTCTCTCTCTCCTCAGCAAAGCTGACAGATCAGATAAAAACATGATAGATTTCTACCTGAACCAATCGGGGTTAAAAGAGCCCCGTTTCGAAAATCGGAGAACGTTTTCAAAGAAAGCTAGAGAACCTCAGAAATTATTACGCTTTCAAACATTTGCGCTTGTCAACGTTTCCGAATCACGGACAGTTAAACAAGCGTCCAAAAGAGCTTGAAATTCGCGAACATCGGTAACGAAAGCCATGTTGATAAACAGTGGACAGAATTTTCCAAACAACCAGCTCGAACAAATTGTTCCCCAGCAAATAAGTTGCAATAGTGACGCTACCAAGAGAAAGCGCGCTTTTATTTTAACGGATCTGCTGATTTATTTCTGAAATTTAAGGATCTTAGAAGGAAGACCAAGAAGCTTATCAATTCAAGTTATCAACAGTATCTTCAATGTATATCTGGAAAACTCCAGGAAAATCCCAAACATTTCTGGGCATTCTATTCTATTAAATCTAAGAGAAAACGAATACCTGAAACTGTTATCTATGGAGACACCAGGTCCAGGGATTTGAATTCGAAGGTGGAGTTATTCAATGTGTTTTTTCATTCGGTCTACTCCAAATCTACTACTGATGTTAAACTGTTGGCCAACGATGTTGTTAATCCGAACTTGTTAATTGAAGTTACAACAACAGCTTCAGAGCTTGAAGGAATTCTAAGCAAGATCAACATAAACAAGGCACCTGATGTGGACAATTTACCAGCTCGTATTATACGTACCTGCGCAAAAGAGCTCTCTATTCCACTTGCCCATTTGTTTAATTTATCCCTGAGATCCGGGAAATTGCCCATTTTATGGAAATCAGCCAAAATTACTCCAATTCATAAGGGAGATAGTAGGGAGCTCGTTACTAACTACAGATCTATCTCATTATTGCCTATCCCGGCCAAGTGCTTAGAACGTATTGTTCATTCTGCTATCTATGATCATGTCTCACCATTTTTAACTGAGTGGCAACATGGTTTTGTTAAAGGCAGATCTTGTGAGACTCAACTGATTTTAACCCATCATCAATGGGCTACTGCCCTTGACGAAGGCAGACAAGTTGATGTAGTCTTTTTAGACTTTGCCAAAGCCTTTGACAAAGTGAACCATGCAGTTTTGTTGCAAAAGTTGTGCAACTTTGGGATCACTGGCTCATTATTACAATGGTGTGAAAGTTATTTAAGCAATCGTCGTCAAAGAGTAGTGCTGGATGGTGTATCCTCTTCCTGGTCCAATGTCTCATCTGGAGTTCCTCAAGGCTCCTTATTCGGGCCTTTATTTTTTGTTATTTTTATTAGTGACCTTCCCGAAGTAGTACTTCCCGGTAGTACTATTGCTCTATATGCTGATGACTGCAAATGTTCTAGAATCATTGACACGGCTGGTGATCTTGAATTGTTTCAACAGGACCTCGATAGTCTGCATCAATGGAGTGTTCGGAATTTCATGAACTTTAATGTCAAGAAATGCAAAATTATGAAAATTACCAAGATGATTCAACCACTCACTTTTAGTTTTTTCCTTGAAAATTCCGAACTAGAGGAGGTTAAAGAGTTTAAGGACTTAGGGATTATTACAAATCATCACTTATCATGGAACGCACATATAGATTACGTAGTGTCCAAGGCTAACAGAATGCTCGGTCTGATTAAGAGAACTTGCAAAGGTCTTGATGACCCTAAGACCTTGTGTACTCTTTACTGCTCTTTGGTACGCTCAAACTTGGAATATTGTTCAGTGGTGTGGTCCCCATATACAAAAAGAAATATTGATAAGCTGGAGAGAGTACAGAGAAGAGCGACTAAATTTATCTTAAAAAGTGATGATCCCTACGACACTCGTTTGAAGAAGTTAAACCTCATGTCACTGGAGAAGAGGAGATCACTGACTGATGTGACCTTCCTATATAAAGTACTTAATGGCAACATTAATATTGACGTCAGTAGAATTATTGACTTCCACTCGGAAGCTGACCGCTTCTCACTTAGGTCTAAGGACTCTTTAACTTTAAAGAAGAAATTTGCCAGAACTAATGTCTTGAAGTACAGTTTCCTTCATAGAATAACTGACCAGTGGAATCAACTACCCTTAGATATTCGTGTTTCTGATAATGTAAATATTTTTAAGTCTAGGGTTAAGAAATTTTTTAGTGATTTCTAAGTAGCTTTTATATTTTGATTTATTTATTTGTTTGTTTGTTTTTGTTTTTTTTTAATATGGATTATGGTGGTCTGTCTGAGTATGGGGTCCTGGACTCTTTTACAGACTATCCTTATGGCATATATATATATTTATATATTTTATTTTTGTATTTTGTAGCTGCCATTAGATTGTAATAAATAAATAAATAACAGATCATAGACTATACATAAGCCAATCAAAGTTCACTATTAGCGGGCAAGACCGGGCAAGCTTATTGTTTTTATTGTACTAGGGCGACGCTTATTAGTATGGAGGAAGACACTTCATTAGTATGGAGGAACGCAGCGGAAGGCAGCGGAAGGCAGTTTTAATAGTAATGATTTACCTATTCCACCTAATCCATAGCCACCTAATCCATATTAGTATGCAGGAAGACTCTTAATTAGTATGCAGGAACCCAAGGTTATAACAATAGGTGACGTCATTGACTAGGCACCTAATCAATAGGCACCTAATCCACCTAGTCCGGAATCCGGCTAAGTTCAATGAACATCTACTACTTCCGCTCCACCCCACCCCACCCACCCCCTCCCCATCGCCCCCACCAGACTCACACCACCACCACCGCCACCAGTTCTTAGGATATTGTTTTGTCTCATTATTAGGTGGAGAGACACGTTGAATCTGATGTATACGCCTTTTCAAGAGGAAAGATATTAGTCATCATAACAACACAAAATACAACTGTCAAGATAAAAGTAACTAACTCCCCATATGAACCGGAGAATACCCTAAGGAATGTGTTGAATCCCACGGAAAAATTCAAGGTCTCTTCGGATGGCTCCCTTCCCGTTACATTAAACATGGGGCAACCCCTTGTCCTTACGATGGACGAAGAACAAAATGATATCTAGATATCACTGAACTGCTTGTAGTTGTTACCCTGGGTAGCAAGCGTTCCCGTGCTCCTGTTCCCGTACTCCTGTTCCCGTACTCTCGTTCCCGTACTCCCGAAGTAGGGTTTTTTTGCTCTCGCTCCAATTTGCGTGCGGTCACAATGTGGAAAAAGCTTTAAGTACGAGAACACTTGCTACGCAGCGAGTTGTGTTTTAATTTTTTGCCACTACTTTGGTTTTATTCCTTTCCCACCACAAATAGAAAATATCAACGAAAGTCAACCAAGAGAAAATCGGGGGACAGAGAGGGACATTAAGGGCATTGGCTGGGATATGTCGATTCCACTAAAGTTATTTTTAGTTTTAGACGGAAACGAAAGTCTATTTTTCCAGACGTCCGCATGACACCTTTCACCCGTTGATTGGGCGGTCTGCGTGGAAATACGTTTGTCGGTTGAAGCGCCTAAACAATCACAACCTCTTTTGAATAAAAATGCTGGATGCATGAAGAAATATCAAAGTTTGTCCCACGAGAATTTGATTCAAAGAAAAAGCGATGACAGCAAGAAAGGATTTATTTGCTTTCATTTGTATATAAACCGGCAACATGCAGAGAAGTATCCTATTGTTCATAACATGAAATAATGTTTTAATCTGTAGCGACCCTGATTCCTCTAAACGACGAAAGAAATCGTAGCCTACCGGAGAAAACTATTTTGGTTCCCGCGGCAAAGCTATTTTTTAACCCAGGGACAAAATTGCTCTCAACCCAGCGACAGGAATTATTCTGGCTGCGAAACAAATCATAGGGTGTCTAATAATATATTTTGAATGCAGGAACCAAAATAACAACCAGAGGCAGAAATAACTTGGAAACAGCTTGAAGTGGGACGACCTGTTACATTCTGATTGGCCAAGAGCGCCCTGCTCATTTTGAGAATTCACGTGATTTTGTGGATAAACATGATTAGGGTATAATCTGCTATCCAAGTTAAATATGTGCAGATTATACCTCGCGCAGTGCGCATGCGTAATACAACTTCGGCTAAAGAGCACAAGCACTTGAATGGTTTCGAAAGATGCGGCCGCTTGGTGCGTTTGTCCTTGTATTTTTAGAAGCACAAATAAAATCTACTTGCATTTCACACATATTTTCCAGAAAACAATGTATAATAAAACAATAATTGAATTCGGTTTTTGTGATATCGGGAATAATCAAGGTCGGGAATAATCAAGTGTAATCAGCCTCGGCCTCCGGCCTCGGCTGATTACACTTGCCTCGACCTTGATTATTCCCGATATCACAAAAACCTCATCCAATTATTGTTTATAATTTTAAATTTTGAATACAATAACAAATACTTTGGAGAGTAGAATTGAAAACAACTAGGAAGCATAACAATCATGGGAATGTAACAACAGAGCTAAATGCGAATACTAAAACAGCGACAAAACAGCTTGGAGAGAAGCGATCAGCGATAGAAACCCGCGGGCAGAAATAATTTTGAATTCACAGATTACTCAGAGCGCGATAGTGATAAGCAACAGAAACAGTTTTCGATTCAACGACAAAATAACTCCCATGCAAGCGACAAAAAATTGATTTCGAACGTGCAACCAAAGTACACTGAACTCAGCGGGAGGGATAACTTCTTCTGACTGCTTTCCCAACAGAGATAATCGGCAAAGAGGGAGGTGTCATCTTCCTGTGTTCATGCCACGTTTTCTTCACCTTTGGTTAATTTACAATAATGTAAGATTTCTCTCTTCAGTGTGAGGAAATCATCTCATTCCCATTGCCAACATCAATGGTGAAGTCTATTGGCTTGTAAACTCCATTAAAAAAAAGGCACAGTGCATAGTCCATAACAGTAGCCACGAACTGTACTGTAACACGCCAGTCGGAACGTTTTTGTTGTTTTTGTTGACCGCCCACAACAGTATTTTCGTCCGTTTGAATGTGCCATTTTATTCCCAAAGAGCTGTTAAAATATATCTGCCACTTTGAATATAAATCCAAAAATACCATCTCTCTGTAATGTACCCGTAAAAGGCCCCTCTGTCGACAAAGCGTATTTCCCCGTGGACCGTTTCTGAATAGCGTGATCACCTAAAGAATGGTATCATGCGGACGTAAAAGGAAATGCACTCCAGCTGTTTCCGGCAACCCTAAAATAACTTTAGTGGAATTGACATATCTCAAGGCCTAGACTGGGAGCCTCCCTCTCTGTCCCCTCTCTTGAGTCAACTTAACACTTTAATTTTTCTCATCATGAATTAGAGGTAAATAATGTATATATTTTTTAGTCCGCCGGCATAAAGAGAAAACTGGGTCAATTATTTTTGGACTAGTTGATTATATACGTATGTTTGCGAGGCGTTTGGACACTTTCAGAATTGGCTAAGAGAACCTATTTGATGAGAACAAGTTGAACATGCCGGAAATCGAATAGCATTCGGTTTCTTTACTAAATAAATGTAAAATGCTTAGTATGTAAATGAACAAAACGAATTTGGTTTCAGGTTGAATTGTAAAATACCAACACTCTAGAAATACACGAGAACCTTAGGGTAAGAATGCAGAATGCTCAGTGGTTTAATTCTTTGATGTACATACATTGATTGCAATAACATTTCGGTTAAAATTGGCCCACTGTCAACTCATGAAGACTTCCACAATTGCTTGATTAGAAGATTTTGGTGAGCATTTAAAAATCAATCCTAATTAAGGGTCGTGGAAAATTTCACTTCAGCTTCGCATTCAGAAACAGCCTTAGATCTTTTCTTTTTCCTATATATTAAACAGAATAATCGCTGCGATGACTGTTTAAGATAGAAACATACTTTTCAATACAAAAAAAAAAAACTTCCAAAGGCTTAACATCACGCCAACAGGCAGTCCTTTGAGTACGAAAGTACTGTGATATTGGTTATTAGCATTTAAAGTAGGTAGATATATCTGTTATTTATCTGACACCGAGTTGCTATAGAGTGGTAGCTAATTTGGCTCATCAGGAGGCCCTCTATAAAACATTGAATAATTAGCGTTCCTCCTTTTTTATTCTCTTTATTATCACCTCGTGGCTTTGTTTATTTAAAATTTGAAGACACATTACATTTTGTTTCAATCGTTTTGTTGTCGTTCCAACATCTGCATTGGGGAAAAGCAATTGCAGATCAGTCCATCCATCGTGAACACCGGAGCTGTAACCTATTGCCAAAAACCAGTGGTGAATAACAATCTCCCGTTTTCAGACATACGAAGAATCTGGTTGACGGTCCAAACGTTAGAAAATCATGCGATCAGTCGAAACCTGTAAATATGCAAGTTTCTCGAACGGGTGAAAAGACAGACGGAGCCTGTTTTTAATAGGTACTTAGTTCAGTGCAAGAACACGCTAGGGATAAGAAACGTGTGTTGCGTGTTGTACTCAGGCTACAAAAAGTAAACTTCGACTTAATGGGAATTTCAAATATTTCTCGTTCTCGTTGTTATTACTTTATACCGTGGACAGATGATCTATAACCATTTTTAATTTAGCGGGTAAACACGAAATTGGTCTGTCAATGCAGTTTTGACTGGAGTTTAGCATGTTTGTCGACTGGAATATTACAAAATACGTGTCGTGAAAGTATGACCTCATTGTTTCTCTCCATGCGCCTGTTTAAGGCAGACGAAGTTTTGTCTGGAACAAGGTGACAGCTTTTAGGCAATAAATACGTTTTGTAATTACAACAGGTGCCTTTGATTGAAGGTTCCAGTTAATATACGCACTTTATATATATATATTTTTTTCGTCCGACCTAATTAGAATAATTTCAAGCCCAGTTAGAAATATTTCTCTCGTTTTAAAAAACGAAGGAGATCACACCTTGATATCGTTTCGCACGAAAAAGCCTGTTTATGTTAGGAAATCTGATACTCTGAGCTCAGCTCGCAAAGTGTCATTACCGTCTGGTTTTTTTCCTTGGAAGCTATGCCAGACGGTGGATTTCTACCTAATTGCTGGCCTTAATGTTCGTAACGTGTACTTAATTCCCCCGAATTAACGAGTACTGTAATTCGCACAATTCGCGAATATTCGCGATTTCACAAAGTCAATATTAGGTTGGGATTTGCTCAGAGATCGCGTGATAGCGGATTAACAGCACGTGGGCGTTTAAGGAATTAAAGAGGATATAGAGAAATTCATTTTTTATATATATTTTGATCAGGTCAAGGTGTTTCCATCGGTTAATTTAGATACACAATTTACGCCAAGTTGCTCCTCCCGGATATCACATTATAACGAGACTGCCTCGTACTATATATTAATATCATGAATACAATCGATATCACCGTAGGGACTATTTTAAACCCTACTAGAACCTACTACTGTCTGTTCAAACAATATTCATAGCGATTAGAACTCTGCCTAAGACTTTAAAACAGATTTACATACCTCTCACCCACAAAGCTTAGTTAAACCCAGGAACAACAGTGGCTAAACGTAACCCAAAACTTATTTTTAGCTCATTCCATCTTCGCAATCATTAATATTAAAAAGGAATTTTTTGGCATCCAGCTCTCTCCATTGTTGTTATTATTTTTATCATTCTGTGAAAATGCCGAAGATGAGAAATGAAGAAAATGAGTTAAGATGGTGCTAATTTGGAGGCGGGTTTAACTTCTGTTCTGTAAGGAACACCCGTTTAAAAACAAAAAACAAACTTTGAACAATACGCGTTACTTATAGATTTTAATACTCAGACAAAATAAACAAACTCATGTAAAAGAAATGGAGCATGTCATTTGCATGCTGCGGCAAAGAAGAGAATCTTGCGAGAAATAAACTGTTGAGCACTTGTCCTAAGGTTTTGAAGCTAAAGTTGGTATGAGTTTTTCTCAATCTGTGTTTGAGTGGCCGACCTAGAACATACACATGTATTACATGTAATCTAAGTAAGTAAATTTTGTGTGTATTCATGCACAAAATGATTACCTCGCACATACCTGAACGATTCTTGTTTTGAAAAGTCATAATTAGCATCAGTTCAGTTCTTTCGAGGACAATAACAAGTTGGATAATAAACCAATTAGACGCTTGCTGTGCCAATTAGAAAAACGAAAAAAAAACATGGTTGCTTTAAGTTTGCAACCTAGTTAGGTCATTGGCAGAAAGCTTGCAAATGCGAACGTAACTCTGAACAGGTTTTAACGTCTTTCAATAATTGAAAATAATAAAATCCCAGCATGAAAATGCAAGAAGACGATGTCCAATAGAGACCTGGAGACTTGGCTCAATAACTACAACGCTGGACGTCTTAGCAATTAGTTCCTTGGAGGCAATTTTTTAAAAATTAAATGTGGATGCACAAAGAAAAGCAAAACTTTGTCGTTGATCCCAGTAACTTGCGGGTAGCTAATTAACACGTTTTCCACATAAGCTGTGCAAAACTGTCCATTTTTGGACCACGGAGAAAAGCAGTTTTAATTTACTGCCCAAGGGAGCTCTTAAATTAGATTTAACATGTACAAGAAATACAAAGGAAGACGAGATCTACAACAGTTAAGCGTGCCTTGAAAGAAATTCACAGTGTGGGACAACAAGATAGAAATAATAAATACAATAAATGCTTGCGTACTCCAAAAGCAACGGAACAAAAAGGAACACACGTTTTCTATCGGTGTCTCTTTGAGAACCGTGGCTTAAGCGTTGTTTCGAAACGCACATGATGAATGACCTCTCACAGAGACCAAATCGATGACAAATTACGGACGCGTTTGTAACACAGAGAAACCGAAAAAATTTGAACGTCTTAACTTTAAGTTTTTGCTTTTAACGTGTTCTTTAGAAGCGGAAAGTTTTACTACTTTCTTAGTACAATGTCGTTTATTTACTCCTCTAGCAGTAAATTACTTGTGTAATTAAGTAACTAATATGACGTAGAAGTAGATAACCACAAAAGGCAAATGTCTTGACTTAATCATTTCTGATAACAAAAAATCAAAACGTGTCTCCAGGCAGCTAGTGGGTTTACTTTGTTGAACCGGGCTGGAAAATAAAATTGCTTAACACCATCCTTTACAGTGAGTTTGTATGTATAAACTTACTAAATTCGGCTTTCGCACACGACTCATACCTATTTAGTGGGAATCCTTCAATTATTATTTTTATTATAGCAATACAGGTGCAATCAACAATAGGTATTGTTTTAAGTCCGGGCTTTCTATTGGCGAACAATGCACTTAACACTTGTTGTTTGGATTAGTTCAATCGACTCATCGTTGGGTGTACTCCAGTTATTCAAAGAGCGCAGAATAAAAGAAGCGCGTGCGTTGAGTGTTAACAAGTCAATCGGCCAACAGCGCACGTGTCATTTTCTAAACCATTTACTTCGCCTCACAATAAAACAGCGAAAGCACAATCACGTTAAGGAAGAGTCGCAACATTTACAGCCAGCCCGCCGGTTACTACTAAACGCATTGCAAGTTCGTTATCTCTTCAAACTCGTTTAGCTCGCCCTGCAAGCAGAGTTCAACCCGAACATCTCCTATCCGCAGCAGTAACTGCCCGTAACGGTAAACGGAGTAAACAAGGGAAGTCAGAGAGATTTACTTCAAAATGCCAAAGTCATTCCTTTTAAAGAGACGATCCTTACTAAGCGCCATGAACAAAAGTGTCAAGATCACTGAGTTCCAAGAAAGAGGTTTGTTGAAAATCAAACTTTGTCTTTGTCATGCGTTCACATTTGCGTTAAGCTATCCTTAAAGTTACAATCTCACTTCTTCTTAGCTTTATTTTCTTCTGAATCTTTAATTGAGACAAAAACATTATTCCTGAGTCGCTTTGTAAAAATTATGATGTCACTGTGTAGATGAACCTAGATGAGCAAACAAATATTGCGGGGGATTAAAGCAACTGGCAAACCCTTGGTTAAAACAAGAAAAATTAAAAAGCAAAGAATTTTGTAACTAATAGAAAATAACGCAATGGCTTTGTCTTGGTTTATGCAGAAGCGGATGAAAAGGGTAGTGCATTGAAAATCGCTCAAGATGACCCAGAATATAAACCTTTCCTACATGAACCTGGGAGACACCCCTTGATTGCTACCCAATACCGAGAAAGCAACTTGAATGCTGCAAGAGCTCTAGCACTGAACAACCAATTTATGGCCTTTGCAAGCAGCAATCAATTCTCCATTTTCAGCCCTTTTTACCATGTTGGCGCACGGCCTGGTGCAATGGCTAGCAGCTTCCAAGACTTCAAGAATGGTGAAGATTTGACTAATATGCACTCCGGAAGAAATGACGAACATTACAACTGGAGACCGCAAGAAATAAGCGTTCCGCGTACAACATCTTATGATGTTTTAAAGGGTGAAATCTCGTTTGCAGCACCCCCAAAACTTGTTATCCCCGGGGAGGTTAAACAGCCGTACCAATGCAATCAATGCGGTAAGATTTTCAAGACAAAATACACCTTGGCGATTCACCTTAAAATGCCCAATCATACATTTGCGCGGCCATTTGTATGCAATACCTGCGGCAAAGGCTTTCGCTTGTCGTCTACACTATGTAGGCATAAGATAATTCACACGAAGGAAAAACCGTACAAATGTCATGTTTGCGAAAAAGCATTTAACCGCTCGTCGACTCTAAAAACGCATGTCCGCACTCACAGCGACGAGAAAGAATTCATTTGTGAGCGATGCGGGAAGGGTTTTCACCAGAAGGGTAATTTGCGAAATCACATTCTTATTCACACGGGCGAAAAACCCTACAAGTGCACCCTGTGCCAAAAGGCTTTCAATAAATTGTCTAATTTGAAGTTTCATATGCACGTTCATACAGATAATTCTCCTTACAGATGTAAATTTTGCAAGGTTTCATTTTCTCGCAGATGCGATTTAAAAAGCCATGTTCAAAATGCTCATACTGAAAGCGAAGGGAAATGAATCAGGAAGATTGAGAACAAGTTCAGTGCAGTGTAAATTCAGTTCAAAAGAAATAAACTAGTCACATACTGTAAATGCTCCATTAGAAACCAAAAAAATAAATAATTAACACATCGCTTTGTGTTTTAGGTATTTCTCGTAAGAGTATAAGACCTGAAAAAATACGAAGTTTCGAAGAATAACACGAGTTTCATTTTTCTGTAGTGTTAAGTGGCAGCACTAAACGTGTACAAAACAACAGCAAAAAGAGAACTCCTGTCTTTTCTTGCATTTTGTTCAGTATAAATATTTTGTGAAGCATAAATACATAAGTGTGGGTGATATTATATAGTTTGGAAACAGTTACTATCTGCATTTGATTATAGAATATTTGTTAAAATGTTAAAAAAGATTTTACATCTCAGAGTGGAAAGAAATTTCGCTGTAATTCTAAGTCGCTTCGTTATGGCAAAACATTTTTATATTCGCCCGTGAATTTAATTAGTTTTGACGATGTTAAAAGGAAAAGAATGTGGAAGGGTAAATCGTTTGGAGCCGTAGAATTTATATATAAATCATTTGGTTGTAAATGATATGAAAATAAAACTTAACTGTGTTGAGAGATATATAGGTTACTGCAGAAAAATGTATAATGTTTTAGAAATTTGTCAAAGAGAGAAACTAAATAAACTTTGCTAAATACTGAAATGTTTGGTTATCATGCTTTGGTCAATGCGCTCTTGAGTCCTTTCAGTTCATAGAAAAGACCTTAGATTCGATTTGTTCCTACTCCGGTGTAATACCCCAAAAACCTTTCTTCTGGTGTTGCATAACTTTGAAAGAATAATTATCATTTCAGTCGTCGTTCGAAAGGAGTCAAGCTTAATTTTAATCAAGTTGTTTCTCGTGTGTAGACGTTGCAAATAATACTACAGTTGCTGACTAACTCTATTCAGCTGGCCAGCTCAGCTTGAGAAAAATGTATTTCTTTTAGGGTGTTTAAATAGGTTGTTTTGTATTTGTTCCCATTTGGACTAATAGGCCTTTATATATCACTCCTTGTGAATATCACACCACTTGACGCCGACCAGTTTACTCCACGCTGTTTTTTCCTTGTTGTTTTTAAATTTCGTTGTTTGCAATAGCGTCTGACATTTTCTTATATTCTCCGGCTCGTAACCTGTATTCAGCTTGTCTCAGATTCTTGTAAATAAACTCGATTATCGCTGGCGGCTCCCTCAACTACTTGCTGTATTACTCGTCTCCCCTGCTTACAATAGATATGTTTTCTATTCGGCTGAGCAAAGCGCGATAGAATAGAACAGGGAAACTAAAATAGCACAAACTCAGTGGGGCGGGATATTCTTCGTACAATAGATAACTGATAGGGGCGTAAAAACTTACTCAGACCGACAAAATGCTTTGTCAGAAAAAAATTAGTAGCTTTTAATATCCTCAATTTTAGTGTGAAAACCGTAGCATTTGTACTGGTTAGTAACGTCACGACTCCTTTGGGTTCGCGCTTAACAAAGTTGTGTCATCCTCAAACCCTTTTTAACCCTTTAATGCGCAATGTTGACGATTTTACTCGTCAAAGGGAGACCCCTTTCGCACTAAAGGGTTAAAGAAACGTCGGAGGTCTTGATCAACGCAGGCGGTTTTCTAAACATATTAGGTTTGTCGTAAAGAGTCTCTGTGGGAGACAACTGTGTTAACTTTTCCTGATAAGCCAAACACGTAGCATCGATCAGTTAGCAACTCGGCATTATTTCTTTCTTTGACAAAAGCCGTCGGTGGATATTTCGCAATCTTCGTGGCGCCTTCATGTTGAGAAAGTGGAAACTTATAAATGTCAAATTGTGAGTTTTAATAGAGTGGGGCTAAGATAAACCTTTCATATGAAATAAGCTTTCAATTAGCAAGATGACAGCTAGTGGCGTGAGAATATTCTTTTCCGTCAAGGAACAAACACAAATAGAAACACTTTTTCGGACCGTTTATTTACATGACAGATTGAATGTAACAAGGTGAATTAGAAGCTGATTAGCGCGAGTTTTCACTTATCAGGCGCCCCCTCGGTATAGAATGGATGTTTTTTGATCATTCTGTTAGTCAAGGAACTTTCAAGTAGAAGGAACAATTATAAGGTAATTTTACCCACACCTGACTACTAACAAAATTCGATTAGACACCGCACCCAATTCAAGATGACGTACAAACTCATTATTGCTCCAAATACTCTTTTCTTTTTGAATTACCTCATTAAAATTCAAGGTTCGTTGCATATTTTCTAAGTTAGTTGTTATTTTTCTTAAACAAAGATCATTTTGGAAAACTGCACGCAAATTTCTAAAGGACTAATTTTCTGTTATAGCTGCTTTCAGTACTGTTTTAAGTAGAATTCTGGGACACTACTCACGCAAATGGGTCAAAGGGGCCAGTCGCCATAATTTTCTATTCGATCTGCGCCAAATTAATTTTTAAGAACTTCATCCTTTGCGCATGATATATTTTTAATAGCTTTTGAAATTTCGTGACTGGTTTCTTCCAAGGTGTTAATAAGTGTCTGGGTCTTCAGCTGCCCGTTACATCAAAGACTAAGTGCCGGGAGATAAAGAGAACGCTATAGAACAGGTGACTAGTTGATCATGTCGGTTACGACTGAACCGTGCACCTGAAAGCGCGGACAAAATTGAGTTCACTCACTGGGACAAGCCGGCGAGCGGCAACGGACTACGCTTCTCAGTCATGAAGAGGTGATGTAGCCGGAGGCAATGGAAAGGATACTCAACGTGAATTTTGGGCTAATTAGTATTTCACTGTCCGATAGTGAAACTAAAACGAGTAGAAAAAGAATTATAAACATATCTGGTTTCTTATCAGTTTGTGTTGCGGGCTAGATTCAGTGTACTATGGCTGATTTTTAAAGCCTTTGTCACGTTTTGTATCAGCTGAGGTCATTTTCTAGCCCACGTCAGTCAAAATCACTCTGCTTCAACCTTGAAATAAGTAAGAGGGAAACGACAAAACTCTCAAGTTCCACACATTGGGCGCAAGACTCGTCAAATCGAAACCAATATTACGCAACTCACAGGCTAAGACAATGATTTGTCTACATTTATATTCATTTTTAGGTAAGTAGTTTGCCATTAAAGTATCTCAACAATTAACTCTGAGGATGAACTTTAACACAAAAATAGCTCTATCTGTTTTGAATGCCGCAAATTGAGTCCACTCAAGTTGATGAGGGCTAAAGTCTAAAACGCTTCAAGAACTCCTCGGAGGTAACAGCCGCGCGTTCATCATCACTCCAGGGGGAGTATATTTTCTCTGTGGTTAAACGCGTTGTATCGGGGAAACGTTCATCTACAGACCGCAACACCTGAGAAACCGTTATTCATATTCAGTGTTCAAACGCTTCACATGGTAAATCCTGTATCACGTAATCGACATTTCAAGGTGTTTGGTTGCGAAATCCTTGGCCGTTGCATGTTCTAGTCCCTTTCCTTTTTGCCCATCTGCCTTTGATAACCCAGTCCTATATATGTTTTTTTTTTCAGGTGTTATTTGTAGCTGCAGTAATATTTTTGTTTGTTTTTTTTGTTTGTTGGGGGTTGAAAGGAAAGGGAACTGGCGTGAAGCCTCGTCGCACTAATCTGGAGTTCAAAATCACAGTAACAATATGGTTCTTGGACATGGAAAAGAAAACAGAACCTAGATTACAACAACACAGACTGTATCTCTTGACCATTCAATGCATTCACATTTTACTGATATTTCGGTTTGTTCAACAGGCATATCAACGTAAGCTAGAAAAGAATTAAAGGCCCGTTTACACAGGCGATTTTTGTCGCGGCAACTCGATGCGATTTTTGCCGCGATAAAGTTGTAACTTCAAAATCGCACGTGTAAACCAGGTGCGATTTTCAGTGCGATTTGTCGCCGCGATATCGCAAGGGTTTCGAACATGTTTGAAACTTGTTGCAACTTTAGCGCGACAAAAATTGCATCGAGTTGCCGCGACAAAAATCGCCTTTGTAAACGGGCCTTTAAGAAATGAACAAACCATGAAAATCAATAATGATTAATGTGTAATATTTAGAGAGAAAGCCAAATTACCCCTACCAAGATTACGGTACTTTTCTGTAGTGGATAAAAAATCGTCTACTTCGGCACTTAGCTTATAAAATAAAACGGGCAGGTGAAACTAGCTGTGTTATTATCAACTGCCAGAGGGAGGCTTTAAGGGATACCACTTAGTGGGTTCCATATCTTCTATTTTTGCTAGTACCTCTTAAGGTATAAAATCAACCAAAAATAAACATGAATTAATTGTCAAGAACTAAATTTGACATATAATTTGTCTCAACTTACTTCTCATTAAAGGCATTATTAGGAGAAAAATAAGCTGGGCCTCCTCCAAAAAAAACAAAAACTGCTGTGGGTTTCCAATGTCCACCACTGTCAATCCGGGAACTCCTTTTTTTGGCCTCGGTTTCAAATCGATTAGAATCATTTTACAGACTCATATATTTTTTTTATCGATTTTCAGGCTTTTTTCCCAGTTACGATTGTGACAGCCCATTAGTTGTCGACCATCCATCGCATGTACATCTTTATATTTATAGCATACAAACTCTTAAATACAAAATTTGAATTCTGGGGAACAAGGGCCTGCTAATTCAGCATCCAGTGATGAGCAGCGACGGTGGTTTTTCAAAGTAACTGGCAAAGCCCGTTATTATTATAATTTTTTTTCATTTCTTGTAAGTGCTGGTTCTACTTTCTGATTTAATTGTAAACAGAACAGAGCCTTGTAAATAATCCCCAGTTGGCAGGGGTAGTTAATTACGAACATAGCGTTGTCGCGGTTTCATTAGCAAACAGGAATGCCAAAATAACTTTAAAGAAAAAATGAACCAAATTTAGACATCCTTTCTTCAGCAACGAAATGTAAAAAGAAAAGCATTTAAAGAGAATTAAGCAGAATTTTTTCTGAGCCGTGAAAATTATTGAAATAGTGAAAAGTATAAAGACAGCTGATGGCTTCATGAAAACGTTTCCAAAATGATCGCGCACTTTAACGGAAAGAATGGAACTGAGACTCTGTTTGGTGACGTCATTGTCGCCTTGCCCATTCCGGCGTTTTTGCGCCAGTAATTTGTTCGTGGGAAAGATTTCGGCTTGCAAAGTTCCATATTGATGTTTGTGGGGGCTGCGTCTTTCTTGCTTACAATTCGAAACTGACAAAGCTTGAAGAGGACCCTAACCAATATACCGTAAGATTTTGTTGGAAGCTGACTGCGGTAAAATGTTTTGCACAAACTCGTGAATGCTTCGAGGACGGAAAGCATTCTCTATTTTATAAGCAAATCTCTTTTCAGTTTTGGGTCCTGGGTGAACTTGAAAGTGCTGACTTTAGATTTTTTAATTTTTTTTCTTGCGCTCACCACCAGTGACGCCACAAGTTTTATTTCCACAGTTTTCCTCACAGCGCTACGATTATGAAGGATAAAAACAATGATTTAACATTCCATTATCTCCGGAATGCTTCGTCCAATTCGTTTGAATATGTCAGGATATATATATGTTATTTACCGGGCGGGAGGTCCGTATGGGAAAAAACTGTGCCCGAGGTCTTGAGTACGGCCCGAGGCCGTAGGCCGAGGGCCGTACTCAGACGAAGGGCACAGTTTTTTTTTTCCATACGTACCGACCTAGCCCGGTAAATAACATTTTTATTTTTTTCCTGCAGTAAATTGGTTATACAGAGTACTAATGGGTTTTTTACGCAACTTTCATCCACTTTAAATCGGCCTGTGCGCCGTCTACTAACGATTTTGTAAAAAGTAGTGGCAACGAGCGAATAATTCAGATAGTAGGCAAAGAAAGATGTATTAAAGAACGTTTTTCCGGTGTGAAATTTCGTGCGAAGTTTGAAGTTTTAATACAAAAACAATGTCTGTCAGTCGTCAATTGAAATCGGACTTTTCTACTGTAAATTGAATAATAGAAAGCGAGGAAATTCGTTAAGTGTATTCTACAGAAATTCTCCTAAATACAGCAACGATCAGAAACGTAGTATTTGACTGAAATTAGGGACTTTTAGATACACTACGGCGGGCTGCTACTACGGCTACTTCGGCCGTGAGGGACTAGGCTAACAACTCCGTTCCCTCCGAAAACCTCAAACAGATTAAGATTTTGCTGTACGGCAATGGGGTGTTCAGCATCTACGTGTCTTAACAAAAATGGATACCTTCGACTTTATTCTACTTTCATACAGCAAAGGCTTGATCAATGACAATGATTTCATATCTTGGGTCGATCTTACATCTCCCAAATCTTAGATTTGCCTCTCAGCTGGTTTTTTTGTGGTAATTCCAGCCACAAAACAAAATAAACTTAACACTGATAAAAAGCTCGACTTGAGCACGGGTAGGGTGTTCGTACAAGGTGATAAGTCCGAAAATACACAGCTTTCAATTCTAATAAAATACATTTTTAACAGCTCAGCTTAGTAGATACAAAGCTTTCTTATCTGCGGCTATTCCAACCGGTAAATAAAATATGATTGTCGATTACGATAAGCTACGATAGGTGTTAAAATCGTTCAAATGTTCTGTACAAATGACAAAGACAGTTATCTTCGAACGGATTTTTATGATTGAGTACTTTATCTTCGAACTAGGCTGTTCAAACAGTGAAAAAAGCGTTAAAATGAGAAGTTAACAGTTGTCGAAAACGCACAAGAAACACGTTTCCTAGTAAATCAGCTCTTTAATTTGACGAATAACTCAACTTAAACTCCGGGCATAACAACAGCATCAACTACGACTCGACCGCGTGTAGGATATTTTTTAACCAACAAGATATGTGATACCTAGGAGTACAAAGTGCATTCTGGGAGATTAATTGAAGTAATTTCCGGTCATACTGACATAAACAACAATAGCAAACTAAAACGATTAAAAGCATTGTTCACGGTTCCCGACATACTCCCCCATATGACTCGCAGAAATCGAGGCACATGTAACGCAGGGAGCTGATTGAAAAATGTTTCTCTAAGAAAATCAGCAGTCAAGAATAAAATCAGTGTCTACGTTCTTCGAGTTCAAAATTCAGTTCTATATGCAATGTTTAGTCCAGCTCCTCCTCCTCAACTACTTCCTGCATTGGAAGCCTGGCTGCAACTGCTGCATCTCGTCTAGGTCTAAACACAGGCGCTGTAGGGTTGAGGGGTGTCGCGTCTATCTGCACATTCTCTTTGTCGCACGACAGTTCCAGGGGAAAGAGGTGCTGGATAGGGCGTTCGAGGTGTGATCGGCCGGCTCGCAATCTTGCACCACGAACTACACCATCTCTTCCTTCAATAAGCTGCTCGACGATTCCAAGAGGCCAGCAGTTTCGGTTCCGCTCAGAAGACTGGATGACGACTATATCTCCAACAGCAAGGGTACACTTCTTGTCATCGTGTTTAAGACGATGGCGCTCTCGTAATGATCGCAAGTATTCGGTTGTCCACCGACGCCACAATGCATCTTTAGCAAGAACTTGGCACGCTTCCGTAAATCTTTGTCATCCAGCTGGTGTGGCTGTTTTTCAGGCAGGATATTGGTGTTGAGGGACAGTAACGTATTTGGCGTCAATGTAGGAAGTTGGACATCTTCCTCTTGGTAGCACAGCAGACGATTGTTAAGGGTCACTTCCACATCCAGGATAACTTTGCCTAACTCCTCCCAGCTGAGCTGTCCTTGACCAACTGTCTTGTAGAACGCTGACTTCATTAACCCGATCAGTCGTTCGAATAGCCTGCCCCACCAGGGTGCTCGGCTGAGGTTGAACTGCCAAATGATGGACTGATCACTTAGAAACGAGTGGAACCGTTCATCTTTCCGTACTTTCTTTGGCCACTTAGCTGCAGCGACAAACGTCTGACCGTTGTCCGAATAGAGCTTTGATGGTCGTCCTCTTCTGGCAATCAACCGCTTCAAACTCTTGATGAACTCTGTAGTCTCCAAACTGGACAGTAACTCTAGAAACACTCCGCGGGTTAGGCTGCAGGAGTACAACACTACATAGGCCTTTTGCTCTTCCATGCGCTTTCCACGGTATTTCACAGGTCCGGCAAAGTTCACACCTATCACGTTGAAGGGCGTACTACGTTCCGTTCTTTCTATTGCCAGAGGTGCTGGTGGCGGATTTGCAAAGGCCACGGCTTGAAAGTGTTTGCATCCGCTGCATTTTCTCACGACTCTCTTCGTAAATTTCCGAAGACGGGGTATCCAGAACTTCTCTCTTACTCTCGCCATGGTTAGACCAACTCCCCCATGGAGTGTAGTGACGTGAGCCTGTTGCACTATCTTCGCTGCTAGCAGAGCTGAGTCAGGCAGGTATATCGGGTACTCGCCCTGGATCCGTCCTCGACATTCCAACACACCCTCTTCGCTAGGCTGCAGGTTCAGTTGTTCCTGGTCTTGTTCAAATTGGGCCTGGCTCATCCCCTGTAGCTGTGCTCTCTTGACTAGGAACATCTCACATTTTTCAACCTCAGCTGTAGTCAGTGGTCCCTTGGCCTTGCTGGAGGGGTTCCGCGAATTATGCAGGAATCGCATGACCCAAGCACCAATCCTCACGGCCTACCGCAGTTCGAACTTCCATATGACCGAATCAAAATCATTACGTGTCTTGACTCCAACTGCGAACACTTCTTGCTGCAGCTTTCGTTCTGCCATACTTTCAGGGCTTGATTCCGGCATGACGTCGTCTGACCACTTGGCAGGTTCTGAGAGCCAAGCAGGTCCATCCCACCACAGTTCTGCACCTACTACACTACCACCACGGCTCCCTAGATCGGCGGGATTTTCGGTTGTCGGAACATGACGCCACAGCACGTTTGGATGAGACTGGATTCTATTGACACGATTCTGTACAAACTGACGGTATTCCCCTTTATCCGCAATCCAGTGTAAGGCAACGGAACTGTCCAACCAGCAATGGTCTTTAGTCGCAAGGGTTAGTCCCTCTAGTGCTTGATGTACATTGGTGATTAGATTCACCGCCATGTGGCCTGACACGAGCTCCAACCGAGGAATCCCAAGACCTTGTTTCGCTAGACGGGACTTCGCGGTAACCAGCCCTTGTGATACACCTGAAGCTTGCTTGACCACGGCGTAAACTGCAGCACACACCCCACGACCGCTAGCATCACCAAACGCATGGAGCTAAATCTCATCGATTTCTTCTTGGTAGAGAGGAATACTGCTTCTCACTGACACCGCCTCGGGTAGACTTCTCTCCCACTTGTTCCATTTCTTCATAGTCTCCTCTGACAAGGGGGCATTCCAAGCGTTCTTCTCGATACAAGACTCTCTATACAGAACTTTCCCCTCAAGCATAGCAGGTGACACAATTCCAAGAGGGTCGAACGCTTTAGCCAAATTGGTCAGGATACCACGCTTTGTTTGCTCGGCTGGTAAAACACACATGCAGAGTATCTTCGGCCTTGTCCCAACCAACGCCTACGAGTTTGGATTCTCCCCTTGCTGGTGTGTTCTCTATCTGCTCGTTGGCGAATGATGGCTCGTAGTCTTCACAGGCTGTCTCTAGCTCTTTTCTGTTCGAATGTCACTTGTGCAGTTCGAATTTGGCATCAGCGAAGATCTCGATAGCTTCTCGTTTTAACTGTTTCGCCTTTTCGATTGTAGGCCCTCCGGAGAGCAGGTCGTCCACGTACAAGCTCTTAAGGATCTCTTTCACAGCATCAGGATATGTGGATAGCAGATTCTCTAGGTGTTGCTGGATCACTCCATTGAGAAGGAATGGCGAGGGGGCGAGGCCGAACACCCCCCTAGTGAAACGCAGCGTTTGAACTTGCTTGGCTGTCTTGTCCGCGATCTTGTGAAAACGTAGGGCATCTCTCTCAGTTTCTCGGATTCGCACTTGCAGGAATGCACGACGGATGTCGCCAGCCACTACCACAGGATGGAATCGGTTTCGAACAACGACGTTCCACAACTTGTTTTGTAATGGTGGTCCAGCATGAAGGCAATCGTTCAATGACGGGGCTTCTCTTGTGCACGTGCAGACGCGTCGTACACCACTCGCAGTTTTGTCGTCTCAGCATTTCTTCTCACAACAGCACGATAGGGTAGAAAGAACTCTCTTCCAGTAACTTCAACAGGTGCTCGCTCCACTACGCCTTCTTCCAGCTGTTCTCTGATCACAGCGTCATACTCGTCTAGCAGGTCAGTCTTCCTTAGCTTGCGTGCAAGAGTGCTTAACCTGCGCAAACTTCCTTCCCGGTTGTTTGGTAAATGAGGATAGTTTCCCTTCCAAGGTAGCCCAGTTTCGTACCACCCTTCTGGAGAACGAACTAACTGTTCCTTGAACTCGTCATAAAAGGCACTCTGATCTCTAGTTGCAGAGTCCGCCAGCCCTAATACGTCCAGAGCACACAACTTCTCATAGTCAGCATTAGAATTTACAGCTAACAGGGAAGGCCATAGGCCACTATCAGCCCCAGGCGACATAATTGTCCATCCAAACCTGGTGAACTCAGCAACAGGATTTCCTCGGCGTCCTACTCGCAACCGCTCCCCAGTGCGTGTTTTGGCAAAGTCATAGGCTCCTAATATGATGTAAACGGGTAGCATTTTCTTCGTGTCATCATCATCCATTCGTACTCCTTTAAGGTGTCAATTACTTGCTCGTAGCCAGGACTCTCCAGGACCAATAACTCTCTCTTGTTTACCTTTGTAATGTCTACGTCGAGCTTAAAATCACCGGCGACAGAACTTATGACCACATCAAATACTTGCATGGTTCTTGTTGTGATTCCTGCCAGCATGGCAATTTATCGTAACCCCGTAGACTTCGGACGTACCTTTATTAACTCAATTGCGGTTGATGAAGCGTACGAATGGCTTGCGCCACTGTCCAGTAGTGCTCTGAACTTGAATCCACCAATTTTCACAACAAAAACAGGCTGAATTACCGCGGTATTTCCGACGCTATTTGCTGTCATGCCAGGCTCACATGTTTTCGATTTGTCGCATAATGGCGTGTGATGCCGCTTTGCTTTTGCAGTCTTCCGCTCTGTGCCTTGATCCAGTGCAGTTAAAACATAGACGTTTCTCAAGAAAGATCTTTTTTCTCTTCACCAAATCCACGATCTTATCACAATTGATGGCATTATGATCGGTACTTTCGCAAAACAAACAACCACGAGAGGCCTTCGGGTCGCGATCGCCACGTTGGGATAAAAATAATCTCGATTTCTTTCTATTCTCTAGATGACCTCCCATATTCTTGGATCTTGGATCTTCGGAGAGTGGATTATTCAGAGTCCATTTCTCCAGCGCTTCCAGGAACTGCGTAAAAGACCACTCGCTGCATTGGTCTTCAATCATCGCAAGCTCATTCTTTATGACCTCCAGCTTGTCAAACGTAAATCGTACTGCGGCATCCAATTTGTTTAGGCATCCAATTTGTTTTAAGATGTGCTTTAGGCTTTGCAAAGTCCTCAAAGATTCGACGTTGAATAGCAGGACCTCGTAGAATTCGTGAATCTTCATCACATCCCTCTCTTTGATCGTAGGCAGCTCGAGTATGCTCCGAACGTAAGTTCCCACAACTTCACTGGTTTTGCCATAACGTCGCGCGAGTAAATCTTTAGCTTTTTGATAACCTTCGGGCGTGAACGGAAGTCCGTCGATCAGATTTCGGACCTTCAAAACCAGCAATTCTTTCAAATACGAAAACTTTGTCACTTCTGGAGCAGATGATTTGTCAATCTGTGTCTCAAACTGACCCCAAAATCGCATCCAATCTTGAGGTGTCCCATCGAATTTAGTAATTACAAGCTTCGGCATTTTAACAACATCGCTAGTCGCTCCTGCAGTTTTCGTCGGCTTCTTTTGTGCTTGTTGCAGGTCGAGTTTCTTCTGCTTTCGCTTGTCGTTGTTGCTCGTTCTTTTCGTTCTCTAGCGCGATGGCGTGTTTGTGCTCAAAGACGACGGCTTCATGTTTTGATTTCCGATCGATCAGCTCTATTTTGCTTGCCAATTGTCGCATGCATTTATCGGCCTCGTCAACCGATTCTTCAAATTCTTCTGCCCATTCTTGAACTGCTTGTTCGTCTTCACCTTCAGCAAACTTCTTCTCCTCTATAGACTCCTTCAGGGTCGTAACTGCGGTCATCACACTTTCAAGAGAAGCTCTGTGCCTCTCCAACGCCGCTCGATCATCTTTTTGCAGGATTTCGTCTGTCTTCTAGACTCTAAAACTCAACGTCTTGATTTTTGCGTTTAACTCTGCTTTTTCCTACTCCACACTCATTCAGGATGTCCCTTCGTGGTCGCCAGTTTGTCGAAAACGCACAAGAAACACGTTTCCTAGTAAATCAGCTCTTTAATTTGACGAATAACTCAACTTAAACTCCAAGCATAACAACAGCATCGACTAAGACTCGACCGCGTGCAGGATATTTTTTAACTAACAAGATATGTGATACCTAGGAGTACAAAGTACATTCTGGGAGATTAATTGAAGTAATTTCCGGTCATACTGACATAAACAACAATAGCAAACTGAAACGATTAAAAGCATTTTTCACGGCTCCCGACACAGTAGGCTTATACTCACGTAGTGAAGAGTAGGGCAAACTAGACACTTTCCCGTAGTAGAAAGCAGGGCTACGGCGCAGAGGAGGAATGAAGGTCTTCCCAGACTCCTTTGCGTTGTCCGATTTTACAAGATGGCGCCTGGTTTGAAAACATGCGGCGAATTTCGGGGTTTTTTGAGTTCGATTTTCTTCGAGACGAAGCGCTTATCCGAGGTAAGTACACTTGGTATTAGGTATTTATTGTTTTATCCTTTATTGGCAGACTATTTTGTGGGAATTGATCAACATAACTATTTTATGATGCTTTTCAAATCAGTGTTTCAAACCTTTTGTAAACACAGCTTTGACTAGGTGCATAAATTCATTCGTAGTTGCAATTCTGCTGGAGTAATTCCAATCTACGATAAAGATTTTAGTTCTAGAAACGTCCATACACAAATTAATACCAAAGTGACCCTTAGTGACCCAGGATTTCTAACTTTTTGGAGGTTTCAAAGATGAGACGAATCGGCATTGCAAGAGACTACCGTGTGAGACATGAATAGGAAAGGATATGCAATTATTATTGCTTGTCATAATTTTTTAAGCAGAATAGGAGTGCAATTAACACTTTCATATGCTGTATAGATAAGTATTGGTTTATTTTCCTAGGTGTATGTAACAGCCGGCATGGATTCCACAAATTTGAGTGCTCACCAGGCCAGTTACACTCTCATGATCTCATAACGGGGTCAACTCCATCAAAGCCCCAATAAAGAAAATTGGACTTCATAAGGAGACCATTATCTGTTAACCAGGCTGATGATGCTGAATTTTGATATATCAAAAGTCATGTATTGCAACTTCATGAAGTATAATGGAATACTTTCCCTGTGTTTTCATTTTACACACAATATAGTTCTTTTATCATTCATAAGAACAAAGTTATCAACAAAAATTGTTGAGATTAAAAATTACAGAGCATTTGCACGTGTATATTATTTAGGAATTTAATCTAAATTGTGCAAGTTCTAGGGCAGTGAGATTCTTTTAGAAAATATACCATTTTTGACCAGTAAATTTTCTAGTATATTTGTTTATGTTATTCAAAGCAATCCTTTGTCATGAAGAAAGTACTGTTATAAGTTGGCATATTTCGGAAGAAAGTTACAAGGATGGTAATACATAATTAATTCTTTTTTTTAGAAACTCTTCTCACATCATCCTGCGTGGGTCAAAGTGGGGGTTTCTCACATCATCCTGTATGGGTCAAAGTGGGGGTTAAATTTCATTAACTGTAACCAGGCTCTCTATTGGGGTAAAGAGAACAGAGCCAGCCTGAATATCTGCCCGCTAATTTTTTCCTCAAACTCAACTGGGAGCCTGTTCATTATTACTTAATAATAATTTTATAAACTCCACGAAGTGAGATCTGCTAGGAAGTGTTTATCTTAGTTAGTGGTGGAGTTTGTTATATATCACTGGAGTGGTCCACAGTTTCACAAATTACAAAAGCTTTAAGCAGATTTAATTTATTGAAGACCATAACCCTCTCTTACATCTTGACCTGAGGGATATTCCCTTTATATGGGCTCTGTGCAGCTTCAAAGGGTATGGTTTTTCAGATGTTCTGGTCACAAATAGGGTATTGAGTTGGCCACTTTGGTCATATAGGATTTTTTTTGGTACTCTAGTCTTGAATTGGATATGTTTTTAGAAGCCACAATTTCGTTATCGATAAGATCATAAACACAAGCCCTTCAGAAATTATGTTTAGGGTAACTGTGTCAGCTGCAAGGGTCATAAATAGGGTATCAAATTTTTTTATCTGGTCATAAATAGGGTAGAGAAAATCACATATTTTGGTCATTTTTGTCAAGCAGGTTAAGTATCTCTTTTCTTTTAGTTCCACTCAAACCACAAACATGCATACATTGTTTCTTTCACACATACTTATGATACTTGCACACAATTCTTACTTAGATGGTAACCTAAGATAACAAAGTCACCTAATCAACACAATATTACCTGATACTTCTTGACAAGGATATTCATTTAAAATAGATGGAACTATTTCCCCAAAATTCACTTTAATCACGAGAAACAAACAAAAGAAACTTAAGTACAACTAAGTGAACTCAAGTTTATTTCAGAGGCAAAACATTGGAACTAACTGTACAGACTACACAAGAAAATTACAATTCATTATAACAATGACCATTTTTCCTTCATGAATAAGGCACTGCATTTAAAACCTCCATAGAAGAAACCAATGTTTTTAAGATCCTTCTAGGCAAAGACTTTCATTAAAACCTTTCTAAACCTGTATGGTCCTCTATGTACCTTCAGGTCCAACACAGTAACCTGGCATTCAGGAAATTATTATAAGAACTGCTGTGTTCTCAAATATTTTAGCTTTGGTTTTTTTGTTTCCTCTAGATTGAGAGAAATAAAATAACTTAAGATAGAGCTTGTACTTGCTTAGATTGCAGCTCATTCAGACATAATATGCATTTTGTATATCAACAACAGACAATTTTCTTCCAGCAGCACAAATATGTATATATTTTAAGAAAACAGGAACCTGGTCACTAAATAACTTAATTTGCCAGAAAAGAACAATTATTTAGCTAAGCTGGTTTTTACTGGGTAATCTTCATATGGAAGATACCACATTCTATGTAAATTCTAATACAAAGATCCAGCGACACAAGTTGACCACAAAGGAGAGCCCGTTTCAACTTTGGAATCTTTCTTCCAATCAGTAACTACTGCAGATCGAGTGACCATCGGAAAATAGCTCGAGGCAAGATTTCCGTATAACCCCATACATTTATTATGCATACAGTTCTTTGTTTAACTAAACAATAGCTGAAACAATGGAACTCCTGTGAGACTTATCCACTTTGAATAACTTGAAATTTGCCGTTTTTTTTCTAAGTGTCGCATACTTTTAGACTTAGAAAATATTGGCGAATTTAAGATCTAAAATACGGAAAAACTCAACGATTTTTTAAAGACTTAGAAAAATTTTACGAATTTTAAGTCTAAATTGCGGAAAACGGCAAAGAAATATCATATTTTAGGGCGCATTATTAGCATTTTAAAATTGAGGGTAAGCTTGAAACTGCTTAAAAAAACGGCGATGTCAGTCTATGCGCTCGTTTTAAAATGCTCAAAAATAGTGATTTAGGCCTCAGAAAAGGCTCCTTGCGGTTAGCTTTAAAATGTTGATCGGGTCAGCGAGTGTTCTACTTATTTTGCGAATCAAAACAATGTTAAATAAAATTCTTGCTTCCCTGTCGTCTCACTCCGCATTTTACCCCCTTGATTTCTGTCCTCAAATTCACTCCCAAGCGATGAATCTGTGTCTCTTGTTTCTTTCCTGTATCAAGAAGCGATCGGAGCTCGGATAGTGTATACATTGGTACGAAGAACTATTTGCGCATCTTTGCGTACTACATATAATGTTGATGTTTCTGAAAGGATCATCTCCATAGTGCTTACGCCACAACCATTCCTGTAGGTCACGTTCCAAGAGATCTTCGGACTTTCCTGTACGAGGCATACTTTGTTCGACTCCCACTATATATTTTCAATGCACTGGGTGTGCGCACCTGTGTCTGGGTCGACAAAGTTTAGGCTGTGGTTTAACTTTGAGACGACTACAGCCCTCGTCTTTTAGGTAGTCGTAAGCTTTGCACATGTCGTTCAACAAGCTTGTATTCCCGGCAATAGGTGGCCGCGTATGATGGGTAGAACTGTGTCCCTTTGCCCTAGGAACAAGGAAACAGGCTTTGGTGTCCCGCGACAGATTGCGCCGAAGACCCACTGTACTTCGATGTAGTGACAGCAGTTGTACTTCGTTTTGCAAAACCTGGACTTGAAAACAAGTAGACCCTACTGGGGGAAAGCATTAAATCCTCCCCCCTTTTATTCACCAGGGAACCAAGGATAAAGACAAGCGATGCATGTTTTCGTGCAGCGTGAAACATGCATTTGACAGATGAATAAGTAAATTGTAATGTAAATTTTTATGCATTTCAACCAGTCAAGAAAAATAAAAATGATTTGTCGAGGGGTAGTTTTCAACTTAACCTCGTAGTGTAGTGGTGTAGCAGGGAGACTGGTGAGCGAGAGTTGTGCGAAAGGTAAGTGGTTCGAGACGTGCCGGGTACAATGGGACAGAAAAAAAGAAAATAAAAAAGAGAAGTACAGAACCAGAGGAATACGGAGTAGAAAAAGGAGAAGAATAGAGCAAGGGGAAGAAGAGAAGGGACAAAAAGACAGCGCACAACAAAATCCACTTTTATTCATACAGTAAGTAATAATTATCAATGTATATATTCAATACCTTAGGGAGTTGCTATTGTCTTCAAAAACAATAGAGCGCATGCATAATTAATCATTGTGCATGCATAATAAATGTATGGGGTTATACGGAAATCTTTCCAATAGCTCAAATATAAATGCGTTGCAATATAGAAATGTTTCCTTGTTCGTGTTTAGCTCGCCAATACATGTATAAGTCTTCTTTACCTTCGGGTCGCAGCTCGTGCTTGAAGACATCAAATAAAACTGGACTACGATGCCACTCAAATCTGCTACACCACGTACGTGTACGCAGATACGAGGAACCAGCGTCGTGAAACCCTTGTTTCAGCTATTTTCTCCACAAAACTCACGTGCATGCTTTTGACGACAAACCGAAACGAAGTCAATAATACTAAAGCAAGAGTCTTCCTTTGAAACGCAGTGGACGTATTAATAAAGGAAAATCACACAAAGCATTTGTGCATTGACCTTTCATCGAGACACATGCCGCTAAAAAAGATATCACCATTCCCCGACACGAAGGACGCCATGACGTTGACGCCACGAAAGTCTCGTTGCCGAATAATGACATCACGAAAAGTTTTGATAGATTAGTTTGAGTCGCAATGCATTATGGGAAGACGTCCATTCTGGCTACGGAGGGAAAGCCGCAGTGGAACACGCGACATGACGTCACCGGAAGTAATCTTCACTATTTGCCGCCGTACTACAGCCTCGCCGTACCATATTCTAAAGTCCCTATTGACTCAAATTCTACGGCGAGGGAAACACAGGATTAAGCGCCGTTACAGCCTAAGCTACAAGCACCAAGCAAACTCTCACAACTTCAAAACACTCAACTGAATTTACTTACAGTGACTCTCCTTGCTATTTTAAAGAGAACAGATAAACTTGCAGTGACTAATTGTCAATGGATGTGTAAAAAAGGCAAAAGATTGACGATTACCGTTAACTTTTAAGAGCGAAATTTAAACAGCGGGGCCTGCAGCGGGAAAAAATCCGGGTGGGTACAAAACGTGGATCCCCCAATCTGGACCCCCATTTGGACCCCTTCTGGACCCCCTTATGGACCCCCTCTGGACCCCTTTCTGGACCCCCTTCTGACCCCCTTCTGGACCTCTTTCTGGACCCCTTTCTGGATCCCCTTCTAGACCCCCCGTTTTTTCTTTCTGTCTTTTTTTTTTCAGCAGCTTTTGCTTTTTCAGCTTTTTTTGAAAGACGTTAAGCTTACTTAATCAGTGAAGTGCTGACAAAATGTGAAGACTGAATTTTTTTCTTCTAAGAAATATTGGCTCTCTGAAAAAATAAAGTCAGAACATAACACGATGAAGTCTATTTAATCTGTGAGCTGAAATTTAAGAAATTAAATTGTAGAATAGTAGATGGTGGCGGCAGTGCTAGGGGAGTTAAGTGGGTTTATTTTTGGGGTAAGGGTTAAGATTACCAAATTACTCAGCTCGGCATAGGTTAGTTATTACGAAACGACGGAGTTATATTTCCTGAGCGGCAGCACTAAAATAGGTTTTGAAGTAAATGAACTTAGGGTGTGTTTCTTAAAGAAAATCCAAGATTGGATTCTAAAATCTAAAAAAGGGATTTTGCATTTCTTTACTAAACAGATTAATTCAAGATAACTCGGATCATGGTGCATCAAAACAGTAAAAAGATCCGAAGAATTCTCGCCTAGAGTGGATTCTTCGGTTCTTTTGACGCGCCATGACCCGAGTGATCAATCAGTGAAGTGATCTTGAATTAATCTGTTTAGTAAAGAAACGCAAACTCTGCTTTCGGATTATTTCGGATTTAAGAGTCCAATCTTAGATTTTCTGAGAGAAACGCACCCTAAATCGACTTAATGACATGGGTAAACCATCAAAATTACAGACATCTACAAACTTTCATTCTTTTGATCCTTTTTCTCTGTTTTCGTTTCCTTCAGGCTCTATTCCTTCTCTTGCGCGCTTTATACCCGAATTTCCAAGGCAGTTCTCTCGAATATGACGTAGTCGTCAGAGTATTGGTTCAAGGAAATCACCAGGAATCCTACCATGCTCGAACTGATAGCCGGGCTTTTATAGCGAGCACCTCCAAATGAACATCAAGTCCTTTCACAAAGAACTTCGCGTATTCTGTTATTTATAACAAAAGGAAACACTGGCTTCCGAGCATCTTTATCGATACTGAAACATGAATTATTGCATGGGAAACGCCATCGTTCACAGCTGTTACGCTTGGAAAATTGCACTTCGTTTAATATTGTTCACAAATTCACTCAGCGTGTTCTTTGCGGAGGTGCATTTAGTATTTTTCCCTCTAAGATGAATGAGCGCTTCATGATCAGGCCATTGTTCAGGCTAATTTCCTTACAAACTTGACTGGTATGGTATAGCCGCCGACTCCTCTAAGGAAAAATACAACTGTTTCGAGCTGTTTGTACCACTCACCATGGTCAATAGAAGATTAATTATGCACTTTTTTGTGCACACAGACCGTGATGATTGACACATTTCACTAAAAAGCCAACGCACGGCACTGATAAGAAACCACTAAACTGGGTTAACCAACGTGACCCAGATAGGTCGTTTAAAATTAACTCGGTTAAAATATATATTGTTCTTCAATTAACTTCCATGGTAACTGTTAACCCGGTTCAAGTTCCATGACCATCATCATTTTTCGGTATAACCCGGTGAACTCTCATAGCGTAGCCGCGGCCAAACAATTTCAGCTCGCAGATTAATGAACTTCATCGTGTTATGTTCAGACTTCATTTTTTTAGATTAGGAGCCAATATTTTCTAGAATTGAAGAATAAACTTCAGTCTCCACATTTTGTCAGCACTTCACTAATTAGGTAGGCTTAACGTCTTTCAGAAAAAGCTGAAAAAAGTAGAAAACAAAAAAAAGAGACAGAAACAAAAACCTGGGGGTCCAGAAGGGGGTCCAGATTGGGGGGTCCACGTTTTGTACCGACCCAAAAAATCCAGGCCGTGGGCGGGTGTCTTGAAAACCGACCCCTAAGACCCCCTAAGACCCCTAAGACCTAAAAACTTGAAAACAAAGACCCCCATATTTTTGTGCGTTCCGGCGAAATTACGACCAGCCAGTCGCCAATTAATGCGACTGAAAGTTGAACGCTGGTGTCAAGAATTTTGAGGCTACTTTTAGCGTCTTTGACTGGCATTCGAGGAAATTTGTTTCGTTTTAAATCGAAAAACCTTGTGTTTTGTTTCAAGCAAGAAACTTACCTCTTGTCTCTTCGAAGTTTTTTACTTCCACAGAAAATAATTTACATCGAAAATGAAGATTAATTGCCCCCAAAACAGTTCAAATCCACGCAGATCTACACAATGTAATCGACATTTAGCGCCGCCATGTTTTCAGCGGTTTCAACTGCTAGCTATACCGTGGGCGCATGGCAAAAGCAAGAGCTCTGTCTTTGTGTGGCTTCTGGAAGGCTTCGTCTTGGTGGCATGTAAGAACAAAATCTCCTGTCAAGTCTCCAAACTAAGAGAGCTATCTACTGGACGAAAACTCCATTTCAGGAATCTGACTGTTGCGACCGTTCAGGAGTAGGAATGTTTTCATACGAAAAATCGTCTTGAAAAACTAAGCGTTCTTGTGTTTCGCTGTGGAAGAAAAATTTTACTGACACCTTTCGGCGAACACATTATCAATCTGGCGAAACTGAGTGCTCCCGGCCTCTAACAGTAGCTCAGGAAAAATGTCGCCCCCGGAAAAAAATCACTTTTTACCTCACATTTTTCTTGTAATTTTTCATATGTACAATAATCGTAACCTGACTTTAAAGTAAAAGTTCAAGTCTTCTGCGCGTATTTTTTCTTCTTGTTGTCACTTTCTTTGAGGGACGGGGTGGAGTTCTAAAGTACGGTACCACCGTAAAAAAAAAACTTGTCTTATCAGGGAGGAGGGGATAGAGGGATTTGAACCTACACTCAAATATTGACTAAATCATGTCCCCGAAAATCGTCGAGCCATGTCCTCTGATCTTCTTCGGAAATCTGCGTGTAGCTCCGCCCACTGCGATTAGCGTTTGGTATTTGTGGGCAGAGACAGACTGCAGTTTTCTACTGTTTTGTAGATGTGGATATAATTAAATGGATTAAATGGATCTCAAATGGCCGCTACGTCGTTTCGTTTCTACTACGTTGTTGAAATTTTCTTGATACGTGACTTTCGAATGAAATTCACATTAATCTCTTGGCTTGAGTTATCAATCAATCGCTCGACAACAATGCGTGGGATCAGGCCAGATTCGAGTAAAGCACAAAAACACGCCTTTGTTTATTTGCCATAAATTGATATTGAAATCAGAAATATATGACCATTAAATACATTGATTTTCTTTTTCCAATTCACTGACTGAACTTTTTCAACATCATTGAACATGAAAACAGCATTTTTTTATGGGCATACTTGCGAAACGTTAACAGAGAAATAATACATACCTAGGGCTCGACTTAGGGAATAGGAACAATAATAATATGCGAGACAACGCCTAACATAACTTCGAAACGCCTGTTCATACTATAGATAATCAAAACACAGGCACTACTAGCTTGCACAATAGCCAAGTTCTTCCTTTAGAATTTTGACATGTGATGTTAGTAGCTTGTCTTTTCTCGAAGGCGGAACTTCGACAAAAGAAGCGTTAAAATATGGAAATCTATCTACCACACAGGACTTTCTTACGCAGTAGTATTTTACAGTTGTTGAAGCACTTGCTAACAACTTAGAACAGTCCTTGGGGTCAGGGTGCATCCAGCGTTCTTCATCTGGGACAATACGATGTCAAATGATATTATTTTGGTTCTTCTTATGAAACCAGTTTTGCATTTCCGACATTCCGTGGCTTTCGGCGCCTCTTCCAGAAAGCACACTATAAATGGCTTACCGTTGAAAAAGTTCAGTCAGTAAATTGGAAAAAGAAAATCAATGTATTTAATGGTCAATATTTGAGAGTAGGTTCAAATCCCTCTATCCCCTCCTCCCTAATAAGACAAGTTTTTTAGGGCGGGTAGAAGGAACACCTGGGGCAAGGGGGAGTACAGTACAGTTGTCAGTTTTTTTAACTTCGTAAGCTAACCTCGTGTTCTCTACGGGAGATAAAAGACCAGAGGGTGGTACCGTATTTTAGAACTCCACCCCGTCCCCCAAAGAAAGTGACAACAAGAAGAGAAAGTACACGCAGAAGACTTAAACTTTTACTTTAAAGTCAGGTGACGATTATTGTACACATGAAAAATTACAAGAAAAATGTGAGGTAAAAAGAGCGATTTTTTTCACCTCACAAAAAAGTGTTTTTTTTCCGGGGGCGACATTTTTCCTGAGCTACTGTTAGAGGCCGGGAGCACTCAGTTTCGCCAGATGGAAAATGTGTTCGCCAAAAGGTGTCAGTAAAATGTTTCTTCCACAGCGAAACACAAGAGCGCTTAGTTTTTGAAAAGGATTTTTGGTATGAAAACATTCCTACTCCTGAACGATCGCAACAGTCAGATTCCTGAAATGAAGTTTTCGTCCAATAGATAGCTCTCTTAGTTTGGAGACTTGACAGGAGATTTTGTTCTTACATGCCACCAAGACGAAGCCCTCCAGAAGCCACACAAAGACAAAGCTCTTGTTTCTACCATGCGCCCACGGTATAGCTAGCAGTTGAAACCACCGAAAACATGGCGGTGCTTCAAAATAAGTGACACTTTTCACTTCACATGATATCTCAAACGTTTCGAATTTATTTTTAGCGCTATAAGCCGCTCGCGTTGCTTTCTCGTTTTGTTTATTGTCGCCAAAAATCGCGATAATCGTTGATGTGTGCATAAAGCAATTGAGGCAGGCAAATTCATCTACTTACATCACAGCAAATGAATTGTATGCGTGGATAGGAGACTAAGAATCGTCTCGATTCCTTTCAAACGCAACTTGGACTCGGAGACTCGGAGCGATTTCGCTGTACAGGAATGGCTCCGATTGCTGACTGACCGTCACGTTTTCTTCTAAACACTGGACTTTCTTCTGTTTCTTTAAAAGCAAAACAAATTTATAATCCACTGAAAAACTATAATAAGCCCGTTTTGCTTTTCTCTGTAGCAAAATAAGAGATTGAGAATAGCAAACAGCTGTCTAACTCTTAGATTTCCGGAGCGATTCCTGTATTTAACGTCTGCCGTGACGAATGTACAGGAATGGCTCCGTTCGCGAGCTCGGTGAATGGTCCTCGGATCAATACTTTTACACGCATCACTGTATCACACAAGACGAAAAAACAAGAACATAAGTTTATTTTTGCACACAGGATCTGCTTATGCTTATTGTAACGCACTGTGATAAAACTGGAGTAATACAAGAGAGTCACGTTACCTTGTTACTCGGGCTTTCCAAAGGAAACGCCCGAGTTGAAATTTCGGCTTCGTTTTTTTTTTTCGTTCAGCCACAGTTTGCAATTCTGTAATTAATACGCATGCGCGGAAATTTTACTGATGAGCACATGGCATGGTGTAATGGCGGACGGAGAAGAGTATATGCGGTGGAAGCCGAATACCGGTCGTTTCGCCAACGACCAGTTCGCCAACGTATGAAGTCGATTCGCCAACGTCGAATGTCTGTTCGCCAATGCTTATATACCAGTTACTTCGGGAGCCAACGTCCAAAATACTTTTTCGTTTAGCTCGGCAGTGGATGAAAGGAGGAATAAGTTGTGTGGCGTGAAGTGTTGGGTTCACATATTTAGCGGCTTGTTTGGCTCGGCAGTGGATAAAAGAACGAGGAATAATTGATATGCGTGTAGGCAAAAAGCGGCCCTGCATTCTGTAGTTTAGCTGTGTTGGCGAACTGACATTCGACGTTGGCGAATCGACTTCATACGTTGG
>CM042756.1:2719827-2744827 GCA_022496165.2 Catalaphyllia jardinei
TGTTCATAATGCTACGCGGCACAACATTCATATGTACCCTTACTTTCTCTTCGCCCCGATTCACCACCTTAATCGACCCCGACTTTCTCTGTCCGACCTCGTAGCTCAGTCGGCAGAGTAACGGTAGATCTAATCCGGGGGTCGTGGGTTCGATTCCCACCGAGGTCAAAAGATTTTTTCTCTACCTCGTGTGGTTCCCTGATTCCCTTTACTAGGGCTAACGCCAAGTGGGTTATTCATGGGTTAAGTTAGCACTTAAATTTACACTTCAGAGTTAATTCTCTGTTCAATTATTTATACTTATTCAATAGATTAATTGTCAGTTGGAGGAAGAAAGTGAAAACAAATTTGTAAAAATCAAGTAACCGCGTGGTCTTGTTACGTCTGTTGGACTGGGTCATACCTATGCATTGCAACTTCCAATAAATAATTTTTGATAAGGTATCTTCCTAATTTACTACTATACAACCGTTTCATTTTTCGCGCCGCGTTGTTTTGGAAGCCGAATGACACTGACTAGTCCAGGGTCAAAATATGATCGAGGTTTTGATTTTTCTACACAGTGTAAAATAGTTTTTTAATGTGGCAATTCTGCATATATTAGTCGGTATCAAAACTAAAGGCGAGTAACATCATAAATGACATCTAAACAATTGCAAAAAATGAAATAAATCACTCTAGCTCTGGATTAGGCTAATGGGTGTTTGAATAATCGAACAATAACTGTGTCTGTAGCGTTACATACCAGTTGATGCTGTAGAGTTTTCAGCTGCGCAGGAAAGCATGAACACAAATAGAAACGTCAATGTGATCATGGCTACGGAGTACACAAAAAACTGATCTGCAAGATGATATAACAAAGGTCAGTTACGACCTGCAAATAACACGCAAGTCACAAGCCGAATCATCCACTTCAAAAGATGCATTGTTTCCTAGCAACAAGGCAAAACAAAAAATATAGCCGTATAACTTGACAATATAATGGAATACAGCCAAATACGACGACGACGACGATGATAATGATGATGATGATGATGATGATGATGATGATGATGATGATGTTGATGTTGACACGGGCTCTTCTGCCTTCTATGACACACCAAGCGACAAAGTAGGAGTATTAATATACCACTCCCACGGGAGGTTTCACATTTTGCCTATCTGCCGGTAACTATTTCTGTTTCAGGTTAGAGAGGCGCACTAGTGTCCTGTCCAAGAACACAAAACGTAAGATGAATATAACTTACGATAACAGTAATAATCAATTCTACAATTGTATAGGTCTGAATAAACTCATGAATTCAATGGTGCCCTGAATGCATATCCACTGATCCATCACCATTCCCTCCAACAGCTCTGTTGTATGGTAATGTAGTTTGCAATTCAGCACGAAGAAGTTTTCGTTAAAATGTGGTGTTTCCACTTTGGAAAACTCGATGCAGTTAATAAGGTTTTAGAAACCTTGTTTAAACAATTTTATAATCAAAAACGACCTTCACTTACCAATCTAACTCCAGAAGTGCATGACAATTGTATCTTGATTCAGGTTTCATTTAATCTTTGAAATCAACACTTCAGATCTATGTAGCAAAACCAACGCTTTAATTTAGCAGTGAAGATTTTGCATTTGACCAAAGGCTCTTTCAAAACAAAGATTTGAAGAAGTGAACTACCCGTCACACCCGCTAACAACCCGCTAAAGAGCGGGTTGATCTGTCATAAAACCATCCACTGAAACAACAAGCTTAACTGCCCTGTGGTTATAATTTGTGAAAAAGGTGAACTAAGACTTAAGTTCCGTTAAACTCAATTTTTATATATCATATCGTGCTAAATAGAACAATAATGGCACGAACGATAAGAAAACATCATGTTCGCGAAAACATTGACGGTTTACAATTGAAATACAGTCTTGCTGTAGTGAAAAGGAATGATCGTTGTCGGTGACAGCTAATTTGGGGTGACTGAATGTTTCTTATCCTTTTGGAGCCGCTGTAGAATTGGGAAAGTTTAATGGCTGGATTCTGGTTATCAGGCAGTTAAAAAGGTATGTTTACTTTTTAAAATATCTCTTCTTAGTATAAGTTGTAATCTAAAGATATAACTGTGTATTAACACACCATAAGTTTAAGCTATGCTTGTCTATCCCGTGTCACAAAGATTCTAACCAAAATGTTTTGTGTTGGGCAGTTTGATTTACGAGTGTGTTTTGAGCAATACTAGTGCTCAGAAACTTCTTCAAGGATTTACCAAGAAAACCTCAAGAATTTGAACAATCCCCGACAATTAATTTAATTTACTAGCAAATACGACGCTGTTTTCAAAAAGCCATTTCTGTTGATATTGTCACTCCTTCGACCCGATAGTCTCACACCTTGAAAATTTAAACAGTTCATCTCGTTCGTTTTATTTCCGGATAGCAGTTTGAAACTTCCATTTGCTATCTGAAATTCTCATCACTTGTTTATTTGAATTTGTTATGTAATATTCTTAGTAACTATGCCTTACAAAACACTGCGAAACTATGGTTACTCTCCGCTGCACCTCGAAGAACTCTATTTTTCCATTTCGTCTCCCAAACATCCGATGTGCATCAATAACACGATAAACGAGCACTATGCAAGAGACACTTCTCGAATTCTCTATCCTCACTGATGGCACTGTTTGGCCGAAAATTTATTGATAATATAAGGAAATTTAAAAAGCTCACCGCTCTCTTCTCAGCTTTCATGATAAAAATACAGCTTTAGTCGATTGAATTCCAGACCACATTACTAGAGCGCTTAAATCATCCAAAAGTATTAGTAGCCATTTGAAATCGTACATATTTAACGGTAGTATTCTGAAATTATTTAGCTTATTATAAGTAAAGGCCTTTTTTATGGTGAAGAAGCATGATCTGGTATCAAGTCGAATTGCGTGTTTTGTGCAAAGACGAGATTAATGACAAAAAGTACTCAGCCCTTAGCTGGTATTTCAGGAGTACACTCGCACAATCAAATAGCTTCCCTCTTTAGCTATTTTCCCGTCTGCGAGTCTTTCTACTGTGACGCATAACCGCACATGTGCATTGTTCACCCTGATCTGCCGCCTTGGTCGTAAATTGTTTTTGTTTGTTGTGAATTCCTCGGAGTTCTTTTTATTGCTGAGAAGATACTTATCAATTAAATTTGTAATTGAGATATTGATAAGAGCTGGTTTTCATGTCACACGTAAGTCGATACCAACGTTTAATTTTCAGTTTGAAATAACGAAGCGAAAGCTAGGTGTTACGGAAAAATACCAGAAAAACAAACAGGAGAATACCAAAAAAAGGTAAATGGACATGATTTTAGTTACATAGCTTTCATGACTCGAACACGTAGATATCCCTAAACCAGGAATTCTTTGTTTATCTTTAAACTATTTTTTTTTATTTAAAGCACGATCGAATTATAAACGAAATGCGCGAGAAACAAGAACTTTAAAGGTTTTGTGTTAGGCAAATAATCCCCAGGTAGAAACTCCTTGAGGTAAAAGTATGGTTAATATGAGATAAATTGCCACTTTATTTTACATTTTTTGAATTTGATTTTTATTAACTTAGGAACCCCACAGAGGCTACCTTGGCTCTAATAGCCGAGTCTAAATAAAGGTCAATAACATTTAGCCATGTGGAACACTGCTTTCTAATTGATTTTTCACAACGGGGAATTGTTATCTTTGGCAAAGCTCAATAATTTGAAAGCAATGTTAAGAAACTGTGGGGCATGAGGAAATTAAGATAGCCATGAATGCGTTTACATATGTGAAGAGCACTGACTTCCATATGACAGAAAAGAACAAAAAGTTTACCGAGCCACATTGTCAAAGCGAGATAAACCCAGGGCTAAATATTCTATTTGACTTTTATCATTATTTCATAGCTTTCTGTAAACTGTTTCCTATGTTTAGATTGGAAAGATCTCAATTACAGACAGCTAACAAGCGAGACAACCCTTATGAAAAATTAAACAAGGTTTTGTCAATCTGCCTAAAAGGTTTTTGCACTTTTTCAAATACACAATTGCCTCCAAAATCGACCCGCAGTAACACTTTTCACAAATGTTCGCGAATTCAAATTTTATCGCAGTCTTCATCCTTATTTCCTAATCAGGATTTCCTAGAAACGTAAATGACAAATGATGTATTGCTTTTTTCCTCGAAAATAAATGTTTATTTTGCATGTTTCTTAGCCAAATAAGCGAACAAAGCCTATCGGATAAGGCCTTGCTAAATAATCTTTTTCAGGCTTGAAGCTTGGATGTTGTTTTCAATCTTTTCAGCTTCGGGAATTTTTTTTTTCCCGAAATACGTCTCTTTAGAAAATTGAGTTTTTCCCCCTTGTTAGCAGTTTTGGTTTGCTGCTGCAATTGAGCGTTTTTAAAGTTTTCACGTAGTTCCGGAATCGATTAAAGTTTGTTCTCGGAACAATCTAGCTGACTTTATCTTAGTCAGAACACGCCGTAAATTTTCACTGCCATAAAATGCCAGGGCTATAAATAATAAAACGCTACTTGACAGGTCATGCATATTTAAACATTTTCTCTTGCAAACAATTGAAGCTATTTCCAAAACACAAAATTAATTATTGAAATTTCATATTGATTGAATCTGTTGTCACTTAACCCAGGCACGTAATAAATTATTTACAAGTCAAGCTTTTCACAAGTTTTTCTCTCGCTTATTCTCACGCCAGGTAATGTTACAACGAACTGCATATTGGAATTTACAACAGTATAAGGTGATCGAGACGAATCTGTGGGAGATTCTTAAATTCCACGACTAGTTACCTTCAGAGTCAGAGTTCGGTTGCCTAAGAACTATTGAGTTCGTGGAATAATCACCAAAACTCTTCTAGTTATCGAGTCCCATTTCAGGCAATCGTACGGCGAAGCATTTCCAAACCCATTTCTTACGAATTCTAAGATTAACACGTGCTCGTCAAATCAAGGAACCACACGTGTTTTTAAACCTTGTTCCTGTTGGTTGTTTTGAAGCTTGCTGCAGACTTACTTGTATAGACGGATTTGGGATATTCGTTGTGTGATCTAGCTGCAAAGGGATGCTACTTCGAGTCTTCTTGAGGTGAGAGCTATCGCGGACAAATTCTAAATTTCTTTTATTTACCCAGTGTTACTGTGAATATTTTTTTTCGTTATTTCAGTAGACAGAACACATGCTAAAGAATCAGAATTGTACTGAGATGCGCGACTTTAGCACAGAAACTTGTAGTAGATACGTAATTAGACATTGACGATGATGCTTCTACTGCACTCATTTCTTCAGATGCCAAGAATTCTGCGATTTTACGAAAAATCTAAAGAAAAGAAAACGAAACAATAATCAAAGAATAACTTTAAAATCTGTTATCATGAAGCCCTTAGTATAATATGTGGAATATTTGTTGATTTTATCAAAGATCACGCCGGTAGGACTGTCTCGCTTGTATTATTTATCGTATTCGCAGGGCTGAGATAACCGCTACAACTTCAGCGAGTCTACCTCTTAACCACACACCTTAAAAAATTCGAACTTAGCGGACAAGCTCAACTACCGTGTAACACTCTTCATATTTACTTGAGAATAGGATTTAGCTTGCACCAATTGGGTCAAAATGTTCCCTTCAGAAGTCGCTGATAAATAGACTTAAAGTAATATATATATATATATTTCCTTTCACCAAAAATTGGGAAAGTGTCTATTTAAGTTTGTGTTTACGTGTTTAATTACCCATGACAAGTGTCGCTCACTATTACAAAATTTTTTGACAATTTCATCGTAGCTGCCTGTCAACTGTTACCAAGACAAAAAGTGAGGCACAAATATAATGCTCTTTAAAATAAAATGCAAGCAAAAAGTATTTATGGCTATTTGTTTCTCCTGTTTAATGTGGGAATGAAATAGGTCCGACCGCTATTGATTTCCACTCTTCAGCCGTTCACCTGGATAGGCACGTGCCACGAAAATTCCGTCCAAAATAAGACTAAGCCTACCTGCGCTGGCAAAGAAAAGATGCCTGTTTTACCGCCAAGAAGTTATTTAGCCTTCATCAATTTTTTAAAACGTGGAGCAGGTGCCGGTGTACGCTTCATTTGACAGCACATGAATAATTTCCTTTACAACTTATGTCATTTGTATAAAGCCAAGAATGAAGGCACCTGGCTGGATTCAGAGCGGATAGAGCGTTGTGAAATGATTTATTGATACGCTGTTTCATTTTTCATAGCTTTCTGCTTGTTAAACTTCCTTGAAGAACGTGAAACCTTGGGAGAGAATTTCATCACGGCAGCAATATCGTAGTCTTCTCGCGTCGAAGATTGAAATTGGCAAATTAGACATGGCAACATTCGCCGGGTTGGACAGAGCGAGACCGCAAGGGGGAAATACTTCTCCAGCTCAAATTCAAAACTCCCCCACTCCTGCCTCCTCGCAACGGAATAAGCTTACCGCCGAAGATTTGTTCAACTATTTGTATGGTTATACTCCCATTCGTCTTGTGGACCCAGTACAGCTGCAGCAACGGCGGAGGCAAGCGACGCAACTGGAAAATGGGGCGAGTAATAAAGCGTTTTCATGTGAGTACATACGTTTTTAAACCTTATCACGGTTAGACGGGGTGTAGATACCCTACTATCACAGATACAGTTCGATAGAGGGAAAAACAGTCTCAGGTTGAAAAAGTAATTAAAAGTTGGCAGATATTAATATGCCTGCAATCAATCTTCTAGTTGGGTTGGCTTTAGAGTCGTAATTTACCCTTTCGATAAACTCCTATCGACTTCCCTCGGTGCTGAGCATTTGAATATGTATATATAGTTATGACGCGGATTGGCAAGTGATATTGACAATCTCGCTTGAAGACAGAAAACGTCACACTAATTTCTAGGTAAAAGATTTCTGAGAAAGCGTATTAGCAGTGACAGACTTAAAATGAACACTGTCGAGCCGCTTTTTGAATTTTTGTGATTTCAGTCTTGAATATTCCCTCCCTCGAATAAACATCAACTGAATATTATAAAACACAGTTAAATGAACACTTAAAAAAGTCTCAGTTTGATCTTCTCAAAATATTTGCTAGAAGAGAAATAATCTTGGAGTCAATCAGTGAGATTCCTCTTTTAAAAGAATTAAGACGTGATCAAATTGAACATGGCACATGGTGATTTCCACGTGCGGTGTTCGTGGAAGCCGCTTGAACATGAATGTTATTGACAAAATATCAGCTCTTCTCTTCAATCTTGATCGGTTATGCGTTGAACTAATTAGTTTAATGTAACTTGGAGTGAAAGAAAAAGGATATATTGTTATTTTATATTTCTATTGCAAAAGCGAGCTGTGTGTGATTGGCCACTTTGAGGTCCGCACGCTGTAAGTAAATTGTCTTTATACGTTCTGGTTTCTGTGTTATTTATGTCACGAAAGCAATTTAAAGATTTGATTGTTATGTGTAAAAGAGATGAACTGCATTTAAAATTAAGGATTGGAATTCGGCAAGATCGGTTCAAAGGCAATGAACTACGTTGTTAAAATTTGATAGCAAATTGTTCAAAATTTTAATCTATTATTTATTCTTTACAAGCCTCAATTAGTCACATATAGACTTTTTTTTCGTTGAAGTATTTACTTCAGCGATAAATGAAAAGGAAACATGTTGCTCCGCAACAAATAGAGGAATTTAAGGGAAAAGAAAATGGAAAAAATATATATATGTTGAACAATTCCTTTGCTTTACATTGTCAAGATATTGTTTCAAAGCATTAGGGAGGGGCATGACAGTGGTCTATGTTCTGAAAGCATTGTTTTCAGTCAATTAAAAAGGAAAAATAACCAGTTACGATCCGTCAGAGTGGTCTAAAAATAGTAAGCCACAAGCACAAGCTTTCAATAGGAGTCTCGTGTTGGGACAAACAACCAGTTGACTACAAACTCAGCTTCCAGCACGACTATCAACATCAAGTCGATACATCTGAGAGGACACTGAGATATCGCATGACATACACAAGCAGCAAAACAGAGCACATCAGGCCATTTCCGAGTTGCCTTTTGCCTCTTTGTCAAAACAAGCTAAGTCTTGGTGCGAAACCATTCATATAAACAAACGTTCCAAGTACATGTTCATTTTCATGCAAATCAAACTCATTTTCCAACAAAACACAGGGTTTGCATGTGGACTCGCTTTAAAACAGAGGTAACTGAGAAATGGCCTATGCACAGAAAGGAAAAGGAAGCATAAAGATTCGTTTTCACAAGCTGAATCCTATCAACACCCAAGAGGGAAATCCTCACCAGTTCCACATCCAGTCTACAAGTCGCCTGGTGTGAACAGCACGTGATTTTGTCAATGATCCATGCACGTTGTTGTCACATGTCCCTGTTTGCCGTGTATCTATCTATCCTTTCCTCACTTATGGCGTCCATGTCTGGGGTTTAACCTTTCCCTCATTTCTAACACAATTATTTATTATCCAAAAAAAGCAATCAGAATAATATATGTCTCAGAGCTAAAATCCCATTCTGAGCCTTTGTTCAAATTCCTCAATCTGCTTAAGCTCAATGACGTTATTGAGCTTAAGCAGATTCTCTCTTTTGTTTTCCTGTCCAACGACCCTCAAGAACTCTATGCTCAATTGTTATTCTATTAATTAATAACCTACCTTAGCGCATGAAGAAATACTTTTTATAAAAAAATCTATTCCAAATTCTGTCTGTCTGTAATAACTGTATTTTATTGTAGGGGTCATCCACTAGATTAGCCTTTGCTATTTGGATGATCCCAACTCGCTTCCTATTTTATTGTTACATTTTTCTTTTATTCCTTAGCTGTACTGTGTTTAGTTGCCTATGTAAATTTAACCTATATGTCCTGTAAAACTGAGCGGTGTTAAATAAATCATCTTACCTATCTTACCGACTCTGAAGTAAAGTTGATGCTTGCCAAGGTTTTAACCGAACAATGGAGTAGAAAATACATAACCATCGCCAATAATTGGCCAGTATTTGAAACTGGCGCATGGTCCAATTTTCGTGTACTTTGTCGAGTAAGAACATGAAAATGCGAGAGTTAAAGCATTTTTCCCTTGCGTTGCTTATTTTCCTCAGTACGTCCAAAAAGCCCAAGTATAATGGTTCAATTTGATATCTCTACATTTAACTTCCGCGCCAGCACAACAAGTAGTGTAAGTCTATGAGTATGTAACTTTTACAGGGTGTGACATTTGCAACGAGAAACATGATGGAGAATGTCCAATGCACGGACCTTTGCATTCACTCAGAAAACTCGTCAGCGCTGGGCAGTCCCACAGTCCTTTAGAGAATGGTTCTATTCTTAAATTCCCGGACGAGGTCTGCTTGTGTACATCCAGCATTCCTTGCGTCGGTTACGGTGTATGCGCCAGGAAGAGGATACCCGCAGGAACCTGGATCGGGCCTTACGAGGGAAAACTGGTTCGACCGGAAGACATCAAAACTGAAACAGAGACAGAGTATATGTGGGAGGTAAAAATATATCAGAAATATATCGGTATCCCTTAGTAGGATAAAACTGCTGGAATGAAACTATGAGTTCAATTTATTGACGTCAATTTTATCTTTAGGCACTTCATAAGGATAAAAAGCCAAATTATAGCAATTAGCTTTTAAAAATGCATGTTAATTAAACAAGTAAATCAATGATTGCAGGTCTTCCATGATGGTCAAGTCAGCCATTATCTTGATGGCAGAGATGAAGCTAATTCCAGCTGGATGCGATTTGTTCGCTGCGCACGGCACAAGAAGGAACAAAACATGGTTGTATTTCAATATCATGGCTGTGTCTATTACAGAACCATCCGGGAAATTCTTCCTGGTCAGGAGCTACTTGTGTGGTACGACACCAGATATTCACAATTCATGGGAGTACCTGTGGCGCTAAGTGACTCGGGGAGTAGAGGTTAGTGTGCATGTGTTATATGACATTTTAATACAGGTGACCCACCCTGACTCATCCCTTACTTCTTATGTGCTCTTGTGATATCGTGTCTCGCGGTGGCGGATCTAGGGGAGGGACCCGGGGGGCCCGGAACCCCCCCTTATTTTGGGTGAAAAAAGAAGAAATGACTGAAGAAGCAAGCCTTGGCTAGGCAAGTAAATAGAACCGGGTCCCGGGTTATATGCATTAAATTTATATTTAATGCATATATAATTGTGTAAATATTCACGTAATTCAGTCTTTCGACTGCAAAGTGTTTTAGAAATAAACGGTCTAAGTCTTTTCATTTCTTTCTTTTCCCCCTTAGCCTAAGGTCTGGATCCGCCACTGTCTCGTACAGTATTACGCATTGATTAGAAGCTCTCGCCATCCTAACCTCACACAGTAAGAAAGAAGTTTCAATCCATTGCAATAAATCCTAGTCAAATGCGTGCAACCCCTTTGTAATCGAGTTTATTATAAGTTAAACAAGTGTCGAGGAAACGAAATGCTTACTACAGACAGGCATAAGCTACAGATAGGACCAAACGTAGCTATCTGGATCTTGGTTTGCACACAGCACAACATGGAAACTTTGCTGTTTTCCAACAGGTGTACATCCCCCTCGTGATCTTGTGGCTCAGGAAAGGTCTCGCACGAGAGCCGACAAAAACGAGGCAGTTGAAACAGCGGCTAGAAGAAATCTTACAGAGCATGCCCCAGCTCAAAGGGGCCGACCTCCTTTGAGGAGGACTGAGTCAACTGAAACAAGTAAATCTGAGCAGGACCATGTAATGTTGACAGAAGATAGAAGAACGACGTCGTACCGAGGACGAGGCTATGGGTACAAACAACAAACACGAGCATCGGCGCGCTTTGATCCAGCTGATGATTTTACTTGGAGGTGTAACCAGTGCTTTAAAGCGTTTACAAACCGAGAGCAACTGGAGTTACATCATTGTAATGGTATGACCGGCGGAAAAAACCTGACTTGTTCTCACTGTAGTCAATCATTCTCACATCCAGTGGAGTACCGCACACACATGGAAACACACGTTAATGAAAGACCTTTTAGGTGTGGGTACTGCGCAAGCGCGTTCGCGAGCGCCGCTTTGCTCAACCAACACGTGCGAGTGCATATGACTGAAGGGAGTCTGGGCCCGATCAAGGCGACTCCCAGACACGATAGGGCGAGTCAAGAGTTTCACTTTTGAGAAACTTCTAAATAGTCACAGTGAATACTCCTTCATTTGCGTACGGGTACATCGAGCTTGGACGTCCTCAACACAAAGGATTGTTCAATCTTTTTCTTATCCTTTTGAATTCGAAGGTCTTTTCATAGTCTATAATTTAATTAAGAATTCGTATCGAAAGCGGCCAATTTGGTAAGGAACCAAGCAACTTTAATAAAATTGTTAATTGGTGCCAAGAATTCTTTTCAGCCTATCCATATTTGTTCCTGCTCTTTGTGGGAGTATGATGGTACACAAAATTAAGTTAATATTCGCCTTAAGAAAAACTAAAAAACTTGTGAAAAATGACTTGTCACAGAACAGCAATGAAACTCCTGTGGCTAGAAAAATCTTAGAACTAATCTAGTGAAATTGCAAATTGACTCTTTTGAGTCGTAAGCAAATATTTCGATGTTGTAACTGGATTATCGTGGGACGTGATCATAAAATTTATAATTACTCATGGTGAAAACACGGGTGACACAAGGCATGGCTTTTGTTTTTTTGGGCATTCAGATTTATGACTGAAAATCCAAGAAAAATTGACCGCCATATTGGATTTGAGTTTCCATGAAGACACTGAGGCATCGCTGAAGTCCTTTAACATCTGTTTTAAAAATATTTTTATTTTGAGTAAAAAAATATATCGTCTCAAATACGATATCAGTAGGTCCCTACAGTAGTAACACAATGAAATATTTTCGATTCAATACAATAAATACGAGCATTGCTGTATCAAGCTTCTCAAATAACGATCAAGAACTCTGAACTCACTTACTTATACTAGTAAATATTGTTAACACAATTTTCTGTTTCGCTGATGGTGTTACTTACTTTTAAATAAAATTTCTACCTTCCATACATTTGTTCTAACACGCTCTTTTCGGGAAATTAATGTACCTATCCTAAAGGCAAGAAATCCTTGCAAAAAATCTGCATTTAAATGATTACAGCACACTTTTGTCCTAAATCGCATTTTATCTAGTAATGTCTTACTGTTTATCATAAAAAACGATTATCTGTTTAAATACACCACACTAAATAGAGCGACATTATTTTAAAGAGCTTGTAAAACGTACTTCTCAAACTCAAAACAAAAGAAATCACAAGCGTGAAGGAGGTTTGGATACCCGGTCTTAATTAGCATAGATTTTGACGATTTTACTTCTCCGTTTACTCCTTAGTTTTTGCTTCGATTGAGAAGATATATCAAACACTTGAGACAGTGTTTCATTGGCTATCCAAACACCTCGAATTTCGTCAAAAATACTCCGCTGCGCGTCGTATTTTCAACTCTCTTCTCGGTGTTTGGATATCCCGATGAAACACTGTCTCTCGTGTTTGATGTATTACATACAAAACAGGATGCAGGGTATTAACTTAGTAAATGGTGAAATGTGTGGTTCTTGGGCTGCAGTATTCAAGGATAAATTGGCCTATAAAAACTTTCTGGGTGGCAAAAGCCCCAACTTTGTGGAATTTTGAGTTTGAAAACCAATGTACCACAAAACAAATTTTAGTACATCGGGATCAAAGTTAATGGTGCTATGCCGTGTCAATATTCAGCACTGATATTCTGGTAGCTCAATCAGAAACTGAATCGCTTAACTATGCAATACTAATGAGGCAAATGAAAACAAAAATCCTGCAGTAATGGTAACGATAGGACAACTGGAGGAAGCAAATCAACTGGGAATGTGATGACTAACGGTTCTTTCACAGCTCCACACCCGTCCAGAAGCTTTTTCTTCTGACTACAGTTACTAGTGACAATTTAAGGCTCATCCTCGATGTAAGAACCTGTAAAACTCACTAGTGACGTAACACAACGAAAACAAAGGAGTCAACATAATAGACCTAACCCTAACAATAGCTACAAAACAAAGAAAAACTTAGCTGGTTTTTACATCGAGGTAAACCCTAATTTCATTAAGTCCCTAAGCCCTTTGAAGACTTATCTGAGTACTTTTACTCGGATTTATTTTCGTAGCAGTAAACCGTTGGCTTGTTGTCTGGAGGTGAGCGCAGAATTTCTCCGAGATCGTGATCTTGAAGGACTTTGAGCTGGTCGTTCTTCATGCACCTAAGATATCAAAAAAGAAACCACTTGTTGAATATTACTTAAAATTGCTGATTTACCTAACAAAGAAAATTGACACCATTAAAGTAGTGAGTGAATAAAGAAGGTAAAATATAAGCTCGGTAATAAAATGTAAAAAGTGACCTGCTCAACATGATCTGCGTACTGCTGGCAGCACGCAACACACCTGTCACATATATAACTCAGTTAAATGACCTTGCTCTCCATGAGTTCAGGGGATAGAGTGCCTGCCCGGTGTTTGGGAGGTCATGTGTTCAATCCCTTTCTTTGTTCCGCGCTCGTGTCGTGTTGATCAGTTTGAACACCTCATCGTTGAACTGGTTTTGATATGACTACAGACCATCTGTTTAGCAACGAGATTCCATTCCGTCAAAATGTTGTAATAACAAGAAAGTGGCACACGAGTGTGTGATTTATGTTCTTATCACATTTTGACGTATTCTGTGGTCTATTACTGAACAGACGCACAACATGGAACCTCACTCTTTTATGTAATAAAGAAACAAAAAGGAAATGTCAACGATGTCATCTATTCGTCTGTCCTACAACTGATCATAAGCAAGAACCAATCAAAATGCGAGAATAATTTGACTTCTTATATAAGTAACAGTACCATATGAAAGTACTGTTCAAGAGCTTCCAATTCAATGACTACGCTCTAGGGTCTCGGTCACTTAACAGAAGTATTATCTCACCACAATGCAAATGCATCCTCAGGAAGTTTAAAAGTATTAGCTGCCGCGCGCAAAAGCTCCTGGGTCGAGGCTGCTTCGTCCACTTTAATTGATCGCGTGAGAACCAACTGAACTGTGACAGTGACGTCATTTTTTGCTATTAAGTCTGCTGGAGATGAAATGGACCGATGAGGAAGAGGACTTTTTGATCTCGGGGCAGGAGGGAGGGGCTTGGAGGGGGGTTTCATTTCAAGAGCGGAACGCGATCGTGCGGTTTCCACTGACGATGCAGAAGGCATCTTCTTTCGTGGCAATGGTGAGCGAGACTCGGGCCCAGGTTTGGGGGGAACCCTCAATGGAGACTGGGACCGAGGTGAAGGTGGAGGTCGTCGAGGACTGTTTGGTCGTTCTGGGAGGCCTGGTAATGGCTTTTTCGGCGGCTCTATCTGTTTAGAGACTTTCTTTAATGAACGGCGTGTTTCTTTTTTCCGTAAATCCGTTAACAAAGCATGTCGTCCTGACGCCTAAGGACGAAAAAAGAAAATTCAACAAAAATACAGACTATGTAAAAACTCTGTTCAGCAACTATCCACACACCTATGAAATAGAATGAAGCATCGAATAACATCGAAGTCTGATTATCGAATAACATCCACTCTAAACGGTGGTATGCATATGCAGAGGGTTTCTAAATCCCAGGGTGTCTTTAAACATTCTGGTGAACACTCTCTGCTCAGTCTCTGATCAACGCCGAGAAGCCAGGTGGAACGGCCCACCTTCCCGCCCTTCTTCACTAAAAAATTCGAGTCGAAGTAGTTATGCGTTCCCCTACCCTGAAAGCGCTCAATCAATTTTACTCATTTCTAAAAAAACAATGAGCATAAGTGGTGAGTGTTGGCAACTAGAACACTGTCTTAGATTTCAAATAAAATCTCTTATACCAACTGAGAAAAATCACTGCAGAGAGTGGAGGAAAATATCTGGAAAACAAAGTCAAAAGTGCAGAATTTTCACTTTCCTTGACCTATACCAAGTGCTCCGCTGGAAACAACTGGAACGAATTTGAATTATTGGCGGAAAGTAGACGGCGTGCAACTCGCTTAATAGCCTTCAGGCCTTGTAATTGGCTGTTTGTACTTACAGCTTTTGCAGCCTGTGGGAGATGTTGCTCGGGCAATTTGTCACCTTCCTCATCCTTGGGTGAAGTTGGGGAAGGAGGCTGTTGCTGATACGGAAAGAAAAGATAGCGTATATTATTACAATATGCTAGCAAATGAAAAATGACACCTTCACACATTCACAGTATAAGAGTACCACTTATTTTTCTCTGATGAACTTACCGAAGAACGTTTACGCCCATCTGGAAATCTTGTTAGTTCATTGGCAGCCACAACCTTGAGAGAAAAGGAGTCTTCATAAGGAGCGCTAAGCTAGCTTCATGTTACTACAGTCCGCCTCCACTCGCAATGTGATTAGCTAGGGCCATTCTTCAACTGACACAAAATTCGAATTTGTACAAATTGGGACCTCGCGTGCAACAACAAAAACAACTTTATTTATAGTTCGTACTATATACAGTTCGTACCTGGGACTGTCCTAAGAAATCACGCTTTTCATTGATAGCATCAAAAAGGCGTTTCGGTGGTTGAAACACAGCATGTGACGGAAGATCCATAGGCTCCACATTTTGTCCAGACTGAAAAATGATAAACAAATGCAGTCAAAAGAATATAGGCAGAGACGCAGGCAGGACAGGGGGGCAGCCAGGGAAAAAACAGGCAGGCAGACAGCCCTGCACAGGCAGACAGGGAAGAAGGTAAGACAGGCTGGGAGGAAGGCAAGACAGGCTGGGAGGAAGGCAAGGCAGGTTGGGAGGAAGGCAAGACAAGCTGGAAGGCAGGACAGGCAGGCAGAGAGACACGCAGGACAGGCAGTGAGGGATGAAGACAGGACAGGCAGGCAGGCAGGACATGCAGGACAGACATGCATGCAAGGAAAGCAGGAAAGTCGGGAGAACAGGCAGGCATACAGGACAGGCAGGTAGGGAGGGAGACAGGTCAGGCAGGCAGGCAGGCAGGGAGGCATCCAGGACAGGCAGGGAGGGAGGCAGAACAGGCAGGTAGGAAGGCATGCAGGACAGGCAGGTAGAGAGGCAGGCAGGACAGGTAGGTAGATGGGACAGGCATGGAAGAAGGCAGAATGAGGGAGGCAGGCACGCAGGAGAGGCAGACAGAACAGGACAGGACAGGACAGGCAGGCACAGAGGCATGCACTACAGACAGGGAGGTTGGGAGAACAGGGGGGGGGGGGGAGGCAGGAAGGCAGAGGAGCAGGCAGGACAGGCAGGGAGGGAGGGAGGTAGCAAGGAAGGCAGGCAGAGTCTGAGAGAGGCACACAGGCAAAAAGGCAGAGGCAGGCAGACTGGTAAGCAGGCAGGAAGAAAGGCAGGCAGGCAGGTAGGAAAAAAGGCAGAGAGGAGAGAGGCAAAGCAGCCAGCAAGCTGGTGCATAAGCAGTGAGAAAGGCAGGCAGCAGGTGGGAAGGCAGATAGGGAGGTACACAGACAGGAAGGTTGGGAGGCAGGGAGGCAGGTAGGAAGACAGGTAGGCAGGCAGGCAGGTGGAAAGGCAGGGAGGTGGACAGGCAGGAAGGCAGGCAGGTGGGAAGGCAGAAAGGCAGGCAGGCAGGCAGGCAGACAGACAGGGAGGAAGCCAGGCAGGTAGGTAGGTGGGAAGGCAGGCAGGAAGGCTGAGGTCATTAGGAAAGCAGGCAGGCAGGCAGGCAGGCAGGGAGCCTTTCAACTCAAGGTTTGTATATTGTGACAATGTAAGTGCTTATCATTTAATACCGAACAACTTAAATGTACCTACTTAGACCTGAAACAAGCATCTTCACTGACCCATTCATTCGTTTGTTCGTTCGTTTTTCCGTTCGTTTGTTCGTCCGTCCGTCCGTCCGTCCGTCCGTCCGTTCATTCATTTTGCTCACATATAGCTCAGCTAGTCGAGGTGGGCAGAGGACACTTGAACATAAAGTAATTCAATAGGATGAAATTAAGAAAAGATACAACTGTACCCTGTGAGCAGTTGGTTTCTCCTATGCCAAATTAGAGAGAAACCACTGCGAGCAACCGTTCGTTCCTTTGAATTAACCTCTGGCCAGTGCTGTGGATGAATAAATTAACTTTGAACTGGCAAAACTAGTTTAAAAGCTGGTTAGGCTTGCACGCATGCGCTCACCAACACATCTGCTGCATTTCAGCAAGCCCACCATGTAGTGATGAAAGTCCAAGTGCACTGCAAACATCTGGATTACAATCGAGTGGGCATCTTTTTTTCATTTTCATGATGTCCAGTCGCTTGAAGAAGCTCTTACAAATTTGCTATTGATTATATTTAATACTCATATTATTTCGATTGTTGTGCTCAACAATGAGCTTAGCATAGAAGCTCAGCAATCACATTCGAAAGAGGACAAGAACGCCCTAAAATTGGGCTTTATATTAAGACCACAAACTAGATATATTCAATACTGTGATGAAGGTTTGGATTGCTCTTTTGGCAAGAAATTTGCATTCTTTTGTACCAAAACATTGCCAGTGAAAACTTTTGATGAATGAAATTGACATCATATGCACACGTGTGGCGTGCCGAACTCGCGCATGCTTGATAGAAAAGTAGATGACTGCTCGCAGTAGTTTCTCTCTCATTTGGTGCGCATTCTTGATGGAAGAGTAGATGGTTGCTTGCAGTAGTTTCTCTCTCATTTGGCGTAGGAGAAATCAACTCCTCGCAGGGTAAAGAAAAGAAAGAAAAGGAAAGGAAGAAAAAAAGAAAAAGAGTACTATATATTAAATGATACAGAGATGAACTAGAGTTATTACAATACATTGCAAAATTACATAATTCCAAACCTATTATGCATTCATCTTGCTTAATTTATTAACTAATAAGTAGGTGTGTCAACATAAGTATCCTCCAGTTCCAGAATACGTAAAAGGAGCTGATGTATTCGGATACTTTGAGAAATACTGCTCCAAATTCTTGCACCAAATATACAAAATGAATGTTTTAAGACTGATTTGTCCTGGAATATTTAATGTTAAAACTACCTATCTCTGAAAACCTAGTGTTATAGCTATGCACTTGTGTAGGATAAAAGGTTAGAAATGTTTGCCGGCAAAGAACTGTTGGAAATGTTATGCATTTAGCGCAAATTCACTTGCAGTATTGAAAGTTCAGCGGGAGGATATTAATAGTGAATAAATAAAGGTATCGCATGAGATCTGTATGGAGTAAAGTGTATTAAACGAAGAGCAAGTTTTTGCAAGATTAGTGTGATTTGTTCAGGTTTATTTGAGCAGCTTGGCCCCATACAGCAATACCATACCTGTAAGTTATGTAGGGCTGAATCAAAGACCGATATATGCTGAGTAGTACATGTAAGTTATCAGTGGGAACAAAGTGTCTCAATCTTGAAATAATTCCAAGAGATTTGCTGATCTTTGAGGCTCAGATAAATAGTATATGTTGCTTCCAAGTGAGGTTTGAAACAATAAGAATACCAAGGTATTTGACATAGTCTTTCATCTCTAAAAGAATTAAGTCGCCACAGTTTTGAGTAATTTTACGAACATTTTTAGACACAGCCTACAAGAAAAGCAGTTTTATCTTTATTTGACTTGTTATTAATTTTTACTGTAGTTGGGTAGATAGGTAGATAGTCTCAAAACGTAATTGACTGATGGAAAAACTGTCCACAAATAAAGTTATGTCATCTTATCTTATCTAAGGAGGCAGGTAGGCTGACAAGCAGGGGGGAGGGGGCAGTAATCCTGTAGCTTTTCCAGACCTCTATTTTCATTCATCCGTATGACCTGTAGCTTCCTTTGTTATCAGGCCTAGGGGCATTGTTTCTGTTGTATCATCTATTGTTTCGTTCTCCAATCACAGACCGCGTCTGGAAAGCTACAGGCATGCTCGGAGGGGAGGTCAGGGAGACACGGTGGCAGTAAGGGGGGGGGGGGGGGTCGGGTTGGAGACAAGCAGGCAGGCAGGAAGAGATTTTTCTGCTAAATTATAAGTTCTGTTATCTTAATTCATCACCTGCCAACAGAGTAAGAGATCTTCAATGATGCTGTGACGTGGTTCCACCTTGGATTGAAGTGCCATTAAGAAATCATTTCTAGCCTCTTGGGCATCCCCTAACCTTGAGTGTGCAATGGCCCTGTTGTTCAGAATCTAGTTCAAATGATAAAAAATGAAAAGTAAACAAATAGATGCAAATAAACACTGATTGAAAACCTAAAAAAACCGCATTAAATAATGTAAAAGAATGGCCACTGGATCTGGAAACATTGGATTCCTTACCTCACACAAGTAAAGTTTGGACTTCAAGCCCAGTTGCTGATAATTTATTAATTTATTTCCCCGCAGATAGAAATTAGCGTCATTAAAGTTCTTTAGTGCTTTTTCATTCCTGAGAGAAGAAAATATACAAAACGTTATGTAACTTGCTGTACATGCAGTGAGTCAAACCTGATCTATATACCATATTTTGCCATGGAAAGAAAAAGCACGGACTGCCTTCTTGGACCAAATCAGTCCAACTAAGATACAGTACTTGCTCACAAGTAAGCGTATACCAGTATTCATAGAGGATTATAGGACAGGAAGAAACAAACTGCATATTGTGAAATTCCCAGAAAATGTGTGGGCTAAACATCAAGAAGGTGGCCATTATCATCATCATTTTTCATTTGTCATCATCATCATTGACAGTTTTCATTGTTGTCATCATTGTCATTGTCAACTTTAACCCATTAACGCCGGGAGATTTTTTAGAAAATGCATTTTTGATATTTTTGGAATTTTCAGCCTGAATGGGAGCTAAATTAGCACCAAACTACTCAAATCAGCATTTGCAACAAGAAAGCACGCTTTCTTTCCACTAGAATCAAGTGTTTGGCGCGTTTTTCTTGGGCTTTGCTTTTTCCTCTTTTTCTAATCTTTTTGCTGGGCTTGCTTCTAGATCAGGAATTCCCAAGGATGCACCATCAAGACAGGATATTCTTACCATGGAGTCGTGAAGTGTAGTTGAGGAACAGCTCTGCTACAAGTTTTTCACTCGAATTAAATCAAAATGTGCAATAGAGTGAGGGAAATTACTTGGAATAAAATTCTTCTAAATATCATATCCACTTCAACAGTTCCTAAATTTCTTGATATTAAGTATAAATTTATCTAATTAGAAGAAATTACAATTACATTTAAATATTGAGTTACTGTTTAACTATAATTACCTATTCAATGCTAAATTCACATTCCCCAGCATGAAATGAGCGACTGCCAACATTTTATCTTTCTCTACTGACTCTTCAAAAGCCTATCAGTAAACAAATAAGTGCAATTTTAGTATCATATATACGTTTTAGTAGGAACAGGAATAACTTAACTGTAATCTCTATGAACATGGGAACTTTGCAAAAATTGTGTCTCATTTGTAGTTTTAAAAATCACCCAGCACGTAAAAGGAAAATCAGATTCTGGTATTTGATAAAATTGATCAACCTACCCAATAAATTTTAATCTTTTTCCTTTGTCTCCCATAGCTGTTAGTGCCAAAATACCGAATTTGTGTTCTGTTTCCTCTTAAAATCTCATCTATCACTAAAACCTGCCATTTTCCCACCCTTTATACTTTATTGTATATAATACAAACACAAAGTCATGCAACACTATCTAAAATGAATGGTCGATAACTCTAAAGTGCAAGGCCAATATACTATACTGAACCCTTACTAATGACAATAAAAGTGTAAGTGATGACATTTATCTGTTCACATGATTGTCCACGTGCAGTAAATGCAAATTCACTCAAATGTACTTAAATATGGAGTTGGTAATAATTTATTATTAATAGCTATCATCTGATTGGTAGTTTTTGAAACACATGGCATGATTATGCAGTTAACGATGCATTTTTACACATAATATCCCTTCCCAATTATTGAACGATGGTGAGCTAATGACACAGTTTAGTTCTCAAAGGTTAGAAAGTAGTTAAATACAATAAGTATAATAACGTGGAAAGTTCTGCTGGTAAAGTTCACTGAAAAGTAAAAATTTGTCTTTGCTATTGGTTTAAGGCAGCTATGTATTTTTAAGGGGTTATGGGAAATCTTCTGCTGGTTCAGATTTTACTGTTAGGCTCCATTGCTTGAGTAAACTAGTCCACTGCATATACAATATAAATATTGGAAGACAAACAAATAAATCAATGTAGCATCACAAACAGAATTTGACACCAAATCACAAACACCTGGAGTTGACCGTGAGTGAGTTTAAAAATTAACGTCTACAAAAATGAGGAAATACTTTATAAAGAAGTGAACAAGTGCATATCACGGAGGTCAGGTTTCGTGATAAGTGTCGTGAGCACTTGTACGTTAGCTAATAATAGCCGGCTCGTGAATGGAGTCACGTAAATCACCGGTACATGAAGTTTTTATAGAGCTCAAAAACCTTCACGTAAAATATTCTGTACCTTTGCAGCCATTTCCATTTGTTTAAGTGCTATATACGTTTGTCCTATGTTAAAGAGATTTCTCCCCGACGTGATGAGTTGCTGAGAAGAATCAGTTCTTCCTTCTAGAGCTATAAAGTTCATCAACGCATCTTGATAGTTCCCTTGTTCCATGGATGTCACACCGTCCTTCCAAATTCGCAGAGTCTGCACCATTGACATGTCCTCCATTTTGAAATGGCCTGGCAGAGGCAAGAGGACGAAGACGATGAGCAAGGCAAATCAAAATGCTTAACAGCTGCAAAAGGAAATATTTCAATTTAAATATGTTCCGTAAAACGAAAGAGCCGATATAAGAAAATTCACGGAATTTATTGGATTACCGCTGAACACATATTGAAGGCTCAGCGTTGTTATAGCAACGATTACTGAAGAACCGTCCACCATCTTGGCACAAATCGAGTGGTAGGTGAAATGGAATACACAGGCAGCAGCTACGAGGGAGATTTTAAAAATGGAAGGTAAATGTAGATATATATTATATATGGTATATATATATACATTTTTATAGATATCCGTTGTTTCGTAGTTGTGTTTATTTGAGCTTCTGTCTTTGTTGCAGAATGGAAGGGAAAGCTGAGTACCACTTACCTTCTGCACTGAAAACTAAATACGTCGGTGACATGAAAGACGGAATGTAAGCAAAACCACATTTTTTTATAGAGCAGATAACTATTCAGTCATCCTCACAGTAGAATCTTCTAAAAGGCAGTTAAGCTAAGATACGCTGCCAGGTGAATCAAGGCTCGATAAATCCCTTAGAATTCAAATTTTTTGTGCCATGCAAACCCATACACTCAGTGCTTATTCCTTGTTATGTTGCACTTTATACATTGGAGCCTAAATTCCATTTCGACCCGATGTTTTCGTTCAGAAGAATGTAATTAGAATGTAACTGTAGTGGAACGACTTGTATGATATTGTCGCTGGCGTCACAGACCCAGTATGACGTCAGAAGACAATGAATTGTAACTTGACTGTTACGCAAGTTCAAGTACTTCATCTTTTTGTAAAATTATCGTTGACTGGAACAGTAGAAATTCTATTAATCTGCAACAAAACTCTGTAATAACTTCCCCTTAGGATTATTAGCATGGCACATTTGAATATATTTATAAGCTTTTTAAATTACACTGTAATGAATAAATTAACAAGAAGATGTACTCTTGCTGGCAGTACTTTCAATTCCCGTCTGGTTGCTTTCCCCACAGGTCCCCAGAGGCCCAGTCATATGTCTGTGGTGGTATGAATTCCACCATGTAAATTACAGCTTGATCACATTCAAATATAATATACCCTATTATTGATTAGACTCCATGGAGCTACTCTGGGTCACTACAGATAATTCTGTGATCAATTCTGAGCCTATTCTGTAGTTACTCAGGTGAAGTAAACTGAGATTTCGTCATCATTTAAGTCTGTAATAAATGGGACCACAGACCTTTGTAACTCATTGCTGGGAGTGAAAGTATACCAGAAGCACAAACCTCAACTTCTGGATGACATCTTTGTTTCAAAAGGAGGTGTGCTTAGTAAATCTGTTATGACATACTGAGTATGTCAAAAGACTCAATAATTCAAACCCCTGACACACTGGAAACAACTTTGACACCTGAGATTTAAGGTTTTTGAGGAGACTGCTAATTTCCCATTGATGTGAATCCACAAATATCAAATTTAATACAGGTACATCATTGAACATTATTGTACATTAAACAGTCATCTCAAATTTACAACTTTTCAAAAATGTGTACATCTTTGTACTTAAAGTGAAAAAATTACGGCATTTGAAGTTTTTTACTAGACACCCATTTTCAGTAAGAGTGGTGTGGCACACAGGATACAAAATAGTCTGGCAGTCAAGCAGATAAAGTTATTATGGGCACATCTTTATATTCTTACTTTGTACCACGCTTTAAAATATTGGCAAAAATAAATTAAGCTTGCTAGAAATTTCTGAATTTGTGTATTAAATAGAGACATGAATATGTCCCTTAAGTTTTTGCATTCATAATGTACAAGGTTCTACTGTACCTAGGTTCCATGGCCATGGCACTCTGTTTTTCTCAAATGGGAGCAAGTATGTTGGAAAGTGGGAGAAAGGCATTGCAGTTGAGGTAAGAATGATATTCAGATCTCCCACGGGGTGCTGGTGAAATTCAAAAGAGTTTTATATGGGAAGGCTTTGTCACAAAGTTCAATTTCATATAGTTGATGTAGACATACTAGATCCTAAGTTGTATCGGGTGCAACTCACCTTAAACACAACTTCTGTTGTTAGGGTAAATACACGTTTGCTGATGGTTTGGAGTATGATCCAGAGGACTGGGAGTACTGTGATGGATACGACAGGAGATTTTACACTGAAATGTGTCATGGATTGAAACCAGCAGGTATATATGTCAATCAACAGACTTCCTGCTTCCTTGTTTAATTTTTGTTGTGGTAGAAACTTGTTCCCTTTCTCCCGGTTTCAGGAAGTTGACATATTTTTCCAAAATTTACACAAAATAAGGTTCAATTTAACAGGTCAAAAACGTCCCCGTCGATAAATTCACGCAGAAATCAATTAACTCGCATATAAAAACAAGTTCCAGCACGGAAGTACATTCCTTTTTACGTAGTTGTCGACCAAATTTCATTGTGGGGGAATTTTGTTATATTCCACTTATTATAATAAGATCACTTATCAGTGGAGACTTGTCACTTTAGGCGAATTCAGTGCAGTTGGTATTGTTTTCGCATTAGTACACTTGGTGGCAACAAAATCATATTTCACAATTGCAAAAAAAAAATCTTCAATTTTCGTGCTCCATTACGCGTATCAGGCGGCAATACTACGTCAGTTCGCGCGCAAAATTCAGGGTAATTCACGTCACGAATATACACCATAGCGCCCCCGATAATGAGGGTCCCTATACTTTTTTCGTGACGCGTGAATGAGCATTTTTTGCTTGAAGCGTGAATGAGGATTTAGTTTTTCGTGAATCGTGAATCTATATTTTTCCGTCCTCGGGAAACTGGTTTTCGATTTTTTCGTGATCCAGGAAATTTGCATTTACTTCCCGCAAGCTAAGCTTCATAGCGAAATAAATGCTCGAATTCTTTTAAATGAGCATGGTAACCTATAGGTTTTACTGCTCAATAATAGTGTACATATTATCCTCTTTAATTTAAAGAGATTTTAAAAAAAAACATCGGAAGGAAAAGAAAGTTATAGGTGAAAACGTGCACAAAATCGTACCCTGGCTGCCAGAGGTCTTCTCGCTCGCTAGCGGCGAGAAGCGTTAACGAGAAAAAAACCTGTGGCACCCAGGGTAACAAAGCCGTTACTCCGGGATGCAAATTATGACCGAGAAGACCACGACCATACGAACGCTTTACGTCCATGTCGTTTTAAATGGTTTGATTTTTCCACACATTTATTATATGATATTGTTCCA
>CM042756.1:2781762-2792171 GCA_022496165.2 Catalaphyllia jardinei
AGTGCCGTTCATGAAAAGCTGCAAATAACCCACGAAATACAAAACAGCAGAAAAAAAATGTTTTTTCTTCAAAGTACTAATTAACGACTAGTAATAGTTATCACTAAAGCTGCCCCCGCTTTCTTTTATTTCTGCTGATTGAAAACAATAATATTGAACTAAAATTTTATATTTTTTGTCAGCTATATCACACATACTGTTCAAGTAACTTAAGCATCTTATCATAAATATGATCCAAAGGATCAACTAAGTTAACTAAATTAACCAACACATTTTGTTCTCATCCGCTATCACATGATATCCTTTACATGATACTCTCACGAAAAGCATTCTGGAAAAAAAGATCAAACTACTCTGTTTCTAGTTTGATAGTGAAACAAATCATTTGTATTGAGATACGAGCAAACGTATCCCGAAAGCAGAACACAGGACGAGATTCTTTCCGAGATGTAAACAGAAGTATTGCGTTACAGTCGCCATATATGCAAATTAAAGTCAAGCGAAAACGCCACAAAACATTTACATTTACATCCCTGCCAGTCACCCAGCCGTCACATGGGCTCTACGCCACGTAAGATTACTCAGTAAAAAAAAGCGATCCAAATAAACGAGATGCCAAACGTAAAACTGACGATCGGAAGGGTATTTAGCTATCATGTTAGTTGCAACTAAACCACACTGGCCTCGAAATTCTAGTATACTTCAGAATTTCCTGCGATACCTTCTGAGCTGTTTTTCTCTTCAGGATCTTTGAAAGCGTTTTCAATTTGTTTTAGATCAGAACCTCGGTCATTTCGAAGCGAATTTATTTCATCACGCTAAAATCGCAACGCAGGCCATGTTGTAATTGGAGTGTAATTGTGACCTTGAAATGCCTCTCGAAGATGGCGAAACCCGACCTAATTACATGTAACTGACACCATTACCCGAGACCACCGTGCGCGCCTAGTTTCATCAAATCGAGAAAACTTCCCCTACTACCAACACATTTCTTACTTTCTTCAAATTCCTTGTATTCCTTGTATGTATACACGCGGGGGACCCTAGGGTGCCTCCTCGGGTTTTGGCCTCTGGGCCAAAACCCTGCGGGGGCAATAACACTACGAGCCCGAGTTGTCTATGAGCGAGCTAATCAGATTCGCAGGATTCCACTAGAATAAAGATGATTGGCTAATAACAAGCTATAGATGACTGCGAGTCTTCAGGTTTCAACATAAAATGACCGGCTCAGAACAAGAATATTCTTTCATCTCCTTCGTGTACTATTACAAGGATACACGATTGAGGGAAGGTTAATCATTGTACCTGAAAACCTTTGATCCATGTCAAATCAGCGGCGTTACTAAGGACAACATCAATATTGAACGTGTTGTCACACACAAGCTCCATCAGGATGTTTGGTCTGCAACTCAACCAGTGCCACCTGAAAATCTGTTCAATGACAAACACATTCAGCACATTTGGCTTGTGTGAAGAGATTCATTTCAATTTTTGAATGAAACAATCACTCTGAAAGTTGTCACAAGCTCTTTTTACCATCAAGATAAGTACTGTTACGTCAAATTGCGTTCCGTCCTGAGAGCATTCCTTGGATTCGGGACACACAATAGAAACCACAATAAGGTGCACATACATTATATACAAATTTATGTACATACATCATGTACAATATGTACATAAATTATGTACAATGTGTACATACATTATGCACAATATACACATACATTATGTACATCTTTAAATTGTACCTCTTCTCTCAGATCAACCTCTTCAGACCCAGTTTCCAAGTATTGCTCGTCTTGCTCATCGCCTGATTCCTCTTGACCAAACTTTTTGCCTTCAACGACCCAAAACCGTCTGAAAAATGAACAATCTTATCTTATCACAATCTACATCATGAAATGCTGTTCTTCATCACAAACCAGCAACAACAAGCTCCCCTGCTTTTTCTCTTGGGGATTTGGGGCAGGAGGTTGTTAAACGGACAATGAAAAGGAACTTCTCTATTCTTGTCACCTGTGTGCCTGTAACTGAGGTAAAGAGAAATTAATGTTGACCAATCATTTATAGTGCTTACTTGGAAGTATACACCGGACTTGTTACCCAGCCGTTTTTCTTGGCAATAGCTCTCACAACAGTGAATCCTGCTTTAGCCAAGACAATGCCTGTCTTCTCCTTGTAATGCTTTGGAAAGAAATAACAATAAAAATTCCCTCAGAAATTAGAGTACATGAATTAACTAAACAGAATCAAGTCTTCTGAATCTTAATATCGTAATCAACACACTCAATTTTGCACAACACGCATGCTTACTTTTAGAACTTCCACTGAGAGAATTTCTTTAGAAGGCAAATTGATTCTGTTCAAACGAAGAAATAACAACACGATAACGGTAATGGTTAAGAGCTAGTTACCTTGTACTTACCAAAAGTTCTACATTACAGTCAGCAGGATAAGATCCATCAGTTGTGTAAAATATCTCAGCATCTACAGTTGCACAATCTAAGAACACCCGACAGCCGCATTCAACCTTTGGGAAAGAAACACAAAAAGAAATATTCAGAAGTAGCAAGCATGTATTAATTTCTATCCATCAAAAGCCCAAGCTGAGCTAAGTTACTAATTTAGATTAGCGAGTTACCAAAGAATTACATGTTATACTTTTGAAATTATATTACGTTTATAATTATTTTAACCGCTCCAAGTAACCGAACGCCACTCATTGACGTCAGTCGAATTTCAACAACAATGCTTTATTCACTCTAAATCGGATTTCCTTTACTTGTTTACAGTGCAACTTAGGTATACTTAAGACATACGAATACTCACATTTCCTCCGTTTCCTTCAGCAGCAGATATTGTCGGAGGTGAAACATAAGCAGCTAAAATCAAGAAAGAAAAAACAATACAGCAGTCATGGGCGTGTCTTAAACTCGAAATAACGAAATGGCACTACAGGTAGCCTAAATAGTGCTCTGGTTAGCCTCGATATCACTGACTCAACAGTGGGTAGCTCTCAATAATAGCAAGGGTTAACCCTTACTGAAACCCATATTGACTCTCAGCTTAGTGCTATTTCGCCATTTCGTGTTTTAAACATATCTGTCCTATTATTGATCATGAATTTCGTCATAACATTGTCAATAACAGGACAGACGCATGAAAAATGACGTCCATTTATTTTTACTATAACAAAAAGTCAAATTGTCCGCTCTCGCTCGTTGCCACATCGCATAAATTATAAATTCATGTGTCTGTCCACTTATTGACGATAAAAATTAGCCAATGAGAGCTCAAGAATTTGTGCTGTTATCGTAAAAATCCACTTTGAACTTGTCAATTACCATTTTCTATGACATCAACTACACACAGCTGTGCATCTGTTCCTTGTGATGTGATGAAATATCTCCCAGGAACATCAAACGTGTGAAAAAATGTGCTACGGGTTGTCTTGGGACCACTGTCAAATGCAGAAAGGCCTCGAACACGAACTAGTTGCTGAAAGAAAGTAAGTAATGGATTGAGTAAGGATTGAGACAAAAGTAGGTTTAGACTGAAATATCTATTACCTGTTGATCTTGGGGTGGTCTCACATGAAGGATGTTATGTTCCTCATCACCTTGGTTTGCCCAGGACCACAGAACGCTCTGAAACTAAAGAAAGGAAGGAGACCGAATACAATAACAACACATGATTATCTTTCCAGAAAGAACATCTAAGCAAAAATATAGTTTTAAGGATGTCCGCACGAAAATTTTCCAGTCGATAGATTTTTTTTAAATTTTTACTGCTGGCAGATAATGAGTTACTTGTGCCAAAAATGCAAAAAAAAAAAACAACAAAAAAAAACCGGGGGTCACCGTCTTCGTTTCAGAGATAGAGCGTATACTGATTTCGAAAAATTGTCCCACTTAATTGACACGGTCTACAGGGGTTTATAGTACTGTTAAAAATATCGAAGGTGAGTCAACGGAGGCAAACGATCTCGGTCATATTTTGTGAAGTGGATCTGTTGCGTAAATAATTCCAAATGTTACTAACGTTTTCACAAAATTTAACCCTTTAAGAGGTATTTGAAACAGCCGCACAGATGCACGAAGAGCTAATAAAAACGGAATTCGATGGCGCATTTTGCCAAAAACGTAAACTTCTAGTCGACAGATTTTCTTTATTTTCTCCCTAAACGTAGAAAATCAGTAGAGAAAATGATCCATCGAAAGAAAAACTGGGGTCACCGAACGTCCAAGATCGTTAAATCCAGGCAAAGCTCTAGCAATGGTCGTCTGCCCTATCATTTGTTTATTTTATGACTTAGCGCGTGCGCTCATGCATGACGTGGCATGTGAATTTGCGTGCGCAGTAAGGATGCGCAGAAACAATTAGCGCGAACGTCCTTAAGTGACGGAATCGAAATACCAAAACTATCGCTAATATTCTTCACTACCTTTGCTACAGTAATAGCTGAGGGCTTAAATCCGTGAGCGGTAACTCCTACCATACACGAGTAAGAGACTGGGTCTACCAGGACAGAGTGGATGAAGGATTCAGTTTCTTGGCTACGGACCTGGAAAGAAAGTAAATTGTTAATCAAAGGGATTACTTGCCTTTTAATCTCACCACCATTACTAACGACAAACAACAAACCTCGCTTTGGTCTTTATGGTGTGCTGTGCACAAAAAATTATACATTCCAGGCTTTGAAAGTACTTGAGAATAACATCTAAAACCAAGACAATACATGCATACAATTACTATCAAAATAATTTAGATATCTTTTTACCAAAAAATTCAAAACATTGATATTAATTGAAATTACTGTCACGTTAACACATTATAATCGCCGACAAAACCTGTTGAGACAAAGATGAAAGCCGCTCTCCTCAAACTGCGATACGAAAATGACACACGTTCCCTTGTCAATGTTGCCGTTAATGTTTTGGAAAATATCTTTTGTGACGAACCATTCACGCATAAAGCAACATTGAGGGGTAAAGGGCTAGGAAATGTAGGTAATAAGAGTGCAAATGTCTCAGGATTGTACAGTTGACTCAGTTTTCTCAACAGTTTTATCCACGATTGTACAAATGTAGGTTAACTACACGCGTCATACCTCTTATGAGCATCTTCTGAGTTACGCATCACAGTTTTCCCCACATCATGCTCTGGCTGCAATATTTGCTGTACACTAAAGGACTCACCATCTTGCCACACCCAGGACACACAGTCATTAGTAACAATCACCAGTGGGTCAGGCTGGATTCCTTGGACAGGCAAGTGAACTTTGTGCACCTGATATTAATAATGTCACAAGGTCAGTTCAATCTACTATTCTGTACATAGTATCTACCGACAAATAATCCTTCTTACCTGAGACTCTGGGGTTACGACTACAGCACCAAAGACCTCAGGAAGGCCATTGCTAAGAAAAAAACCCAGAATCTTCAGTGACAAATAAAGTAAGTACTAATACAAACGTTTTGAATGGTTTAACAGTAGAAATGTACACGTAGAGTACAATTACCATGAATGCGATCATACTATGAGGAAAAAAATTCTAATGCTCCAGTTTTTTTTAATGGTCAATCCGCCAAACCTGGGATTGAAGACATATTTACATCAACATGATGTAAGTACATGTACCGCCATACCTTGCAAAATAAAATACACCAAACTCTTTAAACACATTAGCAAAGGCACTTGCTGAACAAGTGGGCTTTGCACTGGTAAATCCACCAGGGACTGTTATGTGCTGATGGGAAACCTGAGGCAAAAAAAAAACATTACATAATAATTTGTACGAACAGCTACAAGACCAAAGACTTCAAAAAACTGCACAACTATCTGAAGCCTTTCAAACGAATAACTCGCTAAAAGGCTTCCAATTGAGCTGAGAAGTGAGATGACAATAGGAAAGATAACAAGGCATTGAGGTAAGTCATTTTTATCGCCGAAATATCAAAATTTTGGCTATAATGTAGGATTACCGTTTTCCCCATACAAACCTTTATAAATTCAAACAATTGTAACACAACACCTTCATACGCTGTTTCGCGTAATCAAACTCGGTCATTATGTAATAGCAGATGTTGGCGGTAAATATGTCACGTTTCACGCTCTGTACGTGCGAATAAAAAAATAACTAGTCAAATTGTGAGCTTGGGATGCCTGTGCCTGGAACTGACAACGTCCACAATCTGTTGTTGGCCGGAACATGTGCGACAGGCCGCCGATGTACTCAAATTGGCGCTAAATGCAAATTGAATTGGCGCAATTTTTAACCATTGTACCGGTACAGACGGATCAAATCGTCTTACTGGAGTACATTGCGCATACAGACGATGTTCAATAAAACATTTCATCACCGACAACCGCCAGCTTGCCCGCGTAAGCTCAACTTCGCAGGCAAGCCGGCAGTAAATGCCTTGAAAAGATTATGATTTGGTGATAAATGTTCACACATGCCGTGACGATGTCAGGTATGTGTTCGGCATATGAAAACCAGGCTTTAGGCTAGTAAATTATATAGAATAAGGCAAGTTCAGTATGAGTATCCTTCAAGTACTCTTCAAGACAGTCTCCAAGACTTACAGTTAAGATAGTTAATGTGTATGATGGCTAATCACCTGCACTATGTTATGACATCTCTTTGTACCTTCCCACTGCCACCAGACCCAGTCACCAGGGTGAACATTCAATATTCGTGGTGAGAAGCCCTGGTCATGAACTTTGACTGTATGATGCTGCAGAAGGGAAAATAATTTTGTGGCATACTCTTGGTTACAAAATTTCTCCGTGACTTAAGCTTGTTCCCTGTGCTTTTCCTGTAAACATTTATACACCAAGTAGTAGATTCACAAACATTATCATTCTTACAATCTTTCATTCATGACAGGTCCTAAGGGATGGTACACTCACTAAACGATACACACCTCTGGAGTCCTCTCCACAACAACAGAACAGCAGCGAGCCTGGGAAACTATATCCATGTCACCCTGAAGCAGCAGACAGTAAGTAAACTCTCCTATCTCATCAAACTTGTGAGTTGCCACTCCCAACTGACTCATAATGCTCTCCTGGTCCATTACTGTTTTACATCCACAACCTAAAATATTCTTGTGTCAGTAGGTGAAAAATAAAGGAATTTTCAATGACAATCGAAAGATTGAGTTACTTAAGCAATAGACCACAAGTTTCTGTGGGTTACAAGCTGATAAACCATGCGGGATGTTGGAAGAACATGAGAAAAATCGCCTGCGGCTCGTGGTTTACGAATTCTTCGAGTGTTCTACCAACATCCCAAGTAGTTTATCAGCCTCTAATCCATAGAAAACTTGTGGTCTATTGCTTTTATATAATAATTCAGAAGACGCGCGATTTTTCCGTGGGTTTACCGGCACAATAACCCACAGCTGATTGACCAATCAGAGCGCGCGCATTGATTTGGTGATTGTATAAAATGAATTAATAATCCAACAGATTTAACATTCCTCTCATCCACTGGAATAATCAGGCCAATGCCCAATAGCAAACTCAAAATAGTATTCATAGTGACGTATAAAACAAACCTTACCAGATCTAAAAGATTTCCGTCTTACAGCCAAACCTTTAGCAGGTGTACAGCAGCCCAGCTAAGTTAAACAACAACAAACAGCTTGCTTAACGAAAATGCAGTTGTAGTGCAATGTGTGGTTTCACAAAATACCCATACTTACTATTATTGGAAGTTCAAGAAAAAGAGAGATCTTAAAAGCCACATTCTCTGAAAGAATTTATGGATGGATGGAACTCTTTATTTAAATACGGCATTTTATCAAATTAAAATATACAGCAATATTAAAATTTGGTTTACATAAAATCCGTAAACAATATAAGTTACGTATTTACTATTAAAAAGCTTAATTTCTAGAACTAGTTTTGCTGGTGCTGATAGTAATGGTCTAGCTTACTCATAAACCTTTTTAGCGAAGTTTCTTCCTTTAGAATGTTTGGCAAATCATTCCAGATTTTTGCTCCGGTAAATGCAAAGCTGTTTCTGTAAAAATCTGTGCGACTTTTGGGGAGTGCAAGATTCATTCTGGAAGATCGCAGTCCATAATCACGAAAAGAGGCGCTATGAGTAAACATTTCAGACAGGTACGGGGGAGTGAGACCATTCAGTATTTTAAACATCAAAATGGCTTTCTGGCGTGTTCTCATTGTTTCTAACGTCATCCAGCCTAATTCACAAAGAATATCACTAGATCTTTGTAAATAAGAAGCACCCGTTATTATTCGCGCTGCACGGTTCTGGAGCTTTTGCAAATTAACAATTTGTGTTTGACTTATACTATCCCAAACAATGCAGCAATATGTAAAGTAGGGCTCAATTATTGACCTGTAAATGTCAATTAGGTTTTCTGTTTTTAAAAAAGGTTTAACCCTTCTTAGAACACTCAAGTTGCGGGTAACCTTCTGTCTTATACTTAGCATGTGGTTATCCCAAGTTAAATATTCGTCGATGTCTACACCAAGGCATTTGACAGATTTAACTTTCTCCAATTCGGTGTCTAACAAAGAAAGAGCAATATCCTCTTGCAGGCTCGCTACTCTTTGTCTTGATCCTACAACCATAAAATCAGTTTTTAACACATTTAGGGTAAGCCTGTTGGCTAAAAGCCAAGAGGCTATACCCTTGAGGTCCTTTGACATTTTATTCTGCAGGGTAGGGAGACTGCAGCCTGAGAATGTCAAGTTCGTATCGTCAGCAAATAATCTTGCTACCCCATAATCTAAACACTTAGAGATATCATTTATGTATATAAGAAAGAGCAGCGGACCTAAAATTGAACCTTGAGGAACACCACATGTTATGTAATCCATAGAGGAAGTGATACCATTAGCATAACATACTTGTTGTCGATTTTCTAAATACGAAGTGAACCAATTGATTGTTGCAGTCTCTACTCCGTAGTATTTAAGTTTTGTAAGTAAAATAACATGGTCAACTGTATCGAAAGCTTTTTTCAAGTCCAGGAAAAGAACTCCATTAACCATGCCTTTATCAATATTAAAACACCACTCATTAGTTATATCAAGTAAGGCAGTAAGGGTTGAATGATGAGGTCTAAATCCGGACTGGTACGTATAAAGGAAGTTATTCTAATTAACATACTTATATAACTGGTCAAATATAAGTCTTTCAAATACTCGTGCAACTGTTGGCAAAACAGAAATCGGTCTGTAATTATTTGCGTTGCTCAGATCACCCGATTTAAAAAGTGGAGAGACTTTTGCTATTTTCCAATCAGATGGAAATACACCAGAGGTGATAGATAAATTAAACAACTCTGTTAAGTTCGTATAGATAACAGGAGCAGCCATTTTTAAAATTCTATTTGATATTTTATCGATACCAGTTGCCTTGTTAATTTTTACCCCATTCAATAATTTTAGCACATTGGAGGCTTCCACCTTTTTCAAATTAAAGCTAGAACCTTTTTTAGTCAAGAATTCTGTAGGAGTAATATTATCTCCATTGCCTTGAATCTTTGAAGCTAAATTTTGACCGATCTCTGCGAAGTGTTTGTTCATGTAATCTGCGATGTCCTCAGGATTTGTAATTGTCACACCACAGTCACTTTTCAATTCATTAATCTCTGTTGCGCACGATTTTTTTCCCAAGAGATCATTAAGCACTTTCCATGTCGCCTTTTGATCAACAGATGCCTCGTTTAGGCGTGACTGATAAAATCTTTTCTTAGCTAGTCTTATCTCTTTATTGGCTAAATTTCTTGAAGTTCTATAAGCCGTCCAGTCCTCTAGCATACCGGTTTTGGTTGCTTTTCTTTTTAACCAATCTCGCTTAAACATCAACTGTTTAATGCTTGGATTCAACCATGGAGAAGGTTTGTTACGTATTCTTCTGGTGCGGCAAGGAGCATGTTTATCAACAACGCTAAGGAATACTTTAGTCCACGCGGCTAGCGCGCGGTTCACGTCTTGAAAATTATCAATACACGGCCAAGGCGCATCAATGAGATCCTTTTTGAATTTTGATTCGTCAAAATGCTTAAAATTTCTTGCTTCAACAAACCTTGGTCGACCCCTGGGAATCCCTATTTTCCTGATTGCATAAATAAGATAGTGATCACTAATTGAAAGTGGATAAACACCCGTGTGACTCAACTTTTCTTTGCTATTGGTAATCACGACATCAATTAAGGTTTTGGAAATAGGGGTGACTCTTGTAGGTTCAGTCAACACCTGATTCATCTGAAAGCTAATCAATACATCCAGTAGTTGTGAAGTGTGATACTCCAGGGGATGTGATAAAAAATTGCAATTCAAATCGCCAAGTAAATAAATTTCTTTATATTTTGTCTCTACTTTCTCCAAGAATAACTCAAAATACTTAAAGCATTGAGAATATA
>CM042756.1:2795361-2832861 GCA_022496165.2 Catalaphyllia jardinei
TAGACCCACCTAACAATGAGGATGTTACTGAAGAGCAGCAATGGGCGTGTCAAGAGAAAGCTGACAGCGTGCGGCGCGACCTAGAATACATGACTAGGTCTCTGCCCTTGAAAACCCAGGGAGCTGTTGAATTTATAAAGGAGAAAGGTGCCTCTAGTTGGCTCAGCGTTGTACCCTTACAAGAAAAGAACTTCACTCTTAACAAGAGAGAGTTTAGGGATGCAATTAAGTTGAGATATGGTTGGGAATTCAATGACATCCCAATGGTGTGTGTTTGCAGGGACTTGTTTGATGCTGACCATGCTATGATTTGTATGCGTGGAGGATATGTTATACAGCAGTACAACGAAATTCGAGATCTTGAGGCAGAAATTCTGCAAGCAGTGTGTACTGACGTTGAGATGGAGCCAGTTTACAGGGGAGGTGCTGCCAAGGGGTGCCAACACGGCCCCTGATGCGCGGTTGGATATCCGTGTGCGTGGCTTCTGGGCGAGAGAACAGTCTGTGTTCTTTGATGTTAGGGTATGCCACCCTAATGCAGACTTGTACAAGAATCTCACCTACACGAGAATGATACAAAGTGCCTTTACTCGTCTAGAGTTCTTGAGGTAGAACGGGACACATACACACCTTTGGTTTTTACTTCTACTGGAGTCATGTCTGACGAATGTCAATGTTACCACAGCCGTCTCGCTGAGCTACTGGCAGTGAAGAAACGGGAGAGTTAAGCATCCATTATCGCATGGATTAGGACTTGAGTCTCATTGGCCATTTTGAGGTCTGGATTGGTTTGCCTACAAGGCTCATGTTCTAGGAGGAGAACTACTCCAAACATACAAGAGACTGATCTAGAACTAGTCTCGGTTGCATGTAGATAGTTCATCCTTAAATAGCGTTATCCTTCTGCAAATTTGACAATGAGTTTATGGCAAAAAGCATTTTAACATTTTATAACATTGATTCATAATTTGTCTTTCCTTTATTTTATCAGTTCATAATAATAAGAAATTATTGTTTATATCAATTATTCAATAACATATTAATGTTTTTACTGTTTTACTATAAGTAACATTTGAGGAAAAGTTTTTTTTCTACCTTTTTATTATGATTATTATTGGTATGGGTAATCAAATGATGACGAGTGAAATTAGGAAATAAATTCACGTGCGTTTGTCAAATTTCTAATAATAATTATTGGAATTTTGACAAAACGCAAGTGAAATTATTTCCTTATTTCACGAGTATGCCATTTGATTACCTTTTAATTAATATCCTGGGTGACAAATTTATTATGCTCACAATCGTTGGTTTTTATTGTAGTGAGAAATTTCGCACCAAACGTTGCCATGGTAATTTTGTAATTTCACATGTGAAATTACAAATTAACGCTGAAATTTTGCGCCTAAATTAAGGAGTAATTTGTCACCCATGATATCATTATTATTAGTAATATTTTTTATTATTATTATTATTATTATTTAGTAAAAGATTCTGGGTTCTACTAAAGTTAACACTTAAAATACATGTACTGTATCTTGTTGATGTAGCTGAATTAAGCTAATTAAAAGCTCTGTGAACAATAACAGAACCAACAATATTTTGCGGTAAGTTTCACTTTTTGGTGAACAATGGCGTGGGTTTTGTGCTTTGTAATTTCACTACATTCATTTATGCTTGTTTGGAGTAGGTAGTCCAAGTTGCACGTATCATTCCTTACCAGTTGTAAATTGGCCACCAGTTATCTTGATGACATGCTCCCTTGGTTTGGGTTGCACCACAACACACCCACATAACTGGGAGAGGTCAGCCATGTTGTAAACATAGTGATATAGGCCTTGCTCAGTGAACTGATGGGACACAAGCTCTGCAATTCTTCAAGATGTGAAAATAATGAGATGTGCTGGTAAAAAAGATGCAAGCTTATTAATAACAAATGTTAATTATTCTGAGTGAATCCAGACTGACTTGTCAATCAAAAGTATCCTCCTAAAATGATTTTTTCCCAAGAGTAATCATCCATACTAACAACAAAAACCCTGGAAGTATTACTTTGTAAGGCACAGTATACAATGCACTCTCATACAAGGGGAAATTGTCTAACAAAAGGGAATGTTTCATGGTTCATTTCATGTAATTATGTACATGTGGTCTCTCAATAAACAAGGTCTAAAAGAACTTATCTGGAAAAAATGCTGGTCACACCAGATTGCAAACAAAACAAGTTCAAGGTAACTAAAAATGTTCAAAACTTTTATTGCACAAACTGTACCTTGATGAGCCAGACAGTTTTGCTGTAACCTAATTGTTCAATAAATATTCAAATAATTTTATTAATAATTGAACTATGAATCATTTTCAATAAAACATTTTCTAATATACAGTGTACATGTAATTATATTTTAACTTATAAATTACAATACAGATAGCATGAAACTTCATACATGTACATGTACCATAAAAAAAATTATAAAACAATTTAATATTCAATGGTACTCTCCAAAGCCAGTAAGCTGCAATATTTCTATAAACTAACATTCTTACCAAAGGGCTGGCCAAGGAATCTTTATAAATATATGCATCCACAATTTTGCTGTCATGAATCTAAGGAGAGGGTATTCAAAACTTGTTGTCTGTTTTTGTTCATTATCCCTTGGTTTTATAACTTAATAGTTTATTTTATTTTTGCCTTACCCTGCTAGATGAACAGTCAAGCCAGATTCTATCGTAGACTCTGGCTGAGATCAAATTAGGTTGCAGACTTCCCTCACATGGATGAACTAGAAACTGCCTTCAATTTAATAATAATAAATATGATAAATACATGTATTTATGATATCCCACCTTAGTCATGATACAACTGTACCTTGGTACATCTTATCATATTACACTGCATACACATACAGTGAAACTTCAACCTAAAGAACCTCTATATGACATATATACACTTAATTTGTCATGTACGTCATAAACCTATTGACTCCTGGATCGGAGCTTTATGCCAAAAATGCGTTTTTTGGACATACAAGAGCTTTTCATCTGGTCAAAAATGCATTTGCAACATGACAGCTTGCCTTTCTTGTCACTAGCACTGCGTTTCATGACATTTTGGCTCGGGCATGCACAGAAATCAAAATTTTGAGATAGCTTTTGGACGAGTAGGTTACCTACGTCTTTGATCTTTTTCGATTATTTTGTGAATTTTTCCCCCTTTCCTTTTTTTCCTTTTCTTTTATTTTTGCTGCAGTGATTGACCTTCTACTGTGCTTGCCTGCGGTTAATAAACTTCTAACTAGGAAGCATCATCGAGGCGGGCAAATTCTACCATGTAGAGTTTTTCACTCAACTTTTTGAGCATTTTTGTGCATATCTCAGGCTCCATCAGGCCGAGCACTGTGATCTGGCCATCATTGGAAAGATCTTTTCCCCCTGCAGAAGTTGAGTATAAATGATGCCAATTTTGGTCAAAAGTGATGATGTTGGAAGTGGAAGAAAGGCTAAGGCAGGTCACGGCCAGTTACAGCTGGCACAGGAGTCAATGGGTTAACAAAAAACCCTAAAATCCAAATTTTTCCAAATTCCTGGCATTTTTGGGCTTGCTCGGGATAGTTTGGCGAAATTTATCACAAAGTGACCCATCATTTTGGAAAATTGACTCACCTGATTAATGTATTGACTCCCAGAGCTTTATGCCAAAAATGTGTTTTTTGGACAGTTTGGTGGTTTTGAGGCTGGATCTCGGCCAAAATAGCTTTTAATCTGGTCAAAAATGCATTTGCAACATGACAGCTTTCCCTTCTTGCCACTAGCATAGCGTTTCATGACATTTTGGCTCAGGCGTGTGCACAAATCAAAATTTTGGACAAGTAGGTACATTTAGACTAGTATAGATGATGGCACAGGCGTTAATGGGTTAAACAGCAGCTAAAAGGCTAATATGAACCAGTATAAACTAAAGTATAAGTTACTACAAAATTTAGATGACAAAAGAGAAGAAAAAGGAAACTTTAGAAACTATTGAATCATTTCACAATGATAAAAGAAATATATAATACACAGTGAAATTGTTTATAGTTTCACGAACAATTATAATGTTTGCCCCAGTAGAAGCACTTAGAATATAGAAAAGAACATCACAAGATCCTTGTTATATCAAAATTATGTTGTCAGTCTCCTGGCCCTTTGTTAAACGTATATTATGGTTCCACTTACACTTGGAGTGAATGGAAAAATAACTAATGAATGTACCCCGTTTTGGGCCTAATTAGGCCAAAAATCATCACCAACAGTAGATAACTACATGTAGAATGTTGATATGACAAGATTTTGACATTTACACCAGATTGTGACATTTTACATTTTGATGGCCTATTGTAAAAACAAAATTGAGTAAATGCCATAAGTAGCAGCTTTTGACCACAGAATTATGTAAAAAAATATTCAATTCACAGAGCAGCTGTTAACAGCTGTAAATGTGCAGTCGACAAATTTAACAACGTACCTGTCTGTTTGTGTAACCTTAACCAAACAGAAAGAACTTATATTTATGTCATCATCAGTCCAGTCTGCATCACAGTTTCCAAGGTAAAAGTAATATAATCCTGTGTTGTGGAATGTCCTTTCACAGACTGATTTAACTTCAAGTCTGGAGAAAACAAGCCAAAACTGTTACATGTTCTGTTGTCATTATTGGTAATAATAATTATTTTGTGGCCAGCTACATGTATTACTGCCTGATATATTTAAGTACCTTGTATCTTGTACAGCATATTAATTTCTATTTATAATTATTAGTATAAATTTACCGTAGTCTATTGTGAATCCGTGAATTTGATTGGCTATATTACCGTTTTCTATCTGCTGGAAGTCAACAGTCACGCATCAGTGCACATCGCGCATCACGTTTGAACCTGATGTAACATAATAAAACAGTTCTTTTCTACATGTTACTTGACATTTTTTCTTTTTATGCAATGAGTCTATGGTAAATTTATACTAAAACAATTAGACTACTCGCCCTCATTTTCTACAAGTGATAGTCAACTCAGCTGCGCCTCCTTGACTATTTGCTTGTAGAAAACTGCGGCTTGTAGTCTAATTGTTAAGTATTACATGGCTGTCAAGCGTAATTTGAACAGTCTATACACTATAATCACAATGTGCTAAGCTGTACATATACTGTATGCTAGTGTAAGGTAAGCTACCTCCAATTCACATGGCCTTAACTACATGTAGTTACAAACACAAGGACGGGACAGCTGGTACTCTGCCAGTTTGTGATTGCGTGAACCTCATTTCCCATATTAAGATTAACCTGCTTACAGTATTTTGAATAAAATGTGCTATCAAGTTGTCCAGTTAAAATTTCCCAAGCCTACATGTATAAGAAAACAAACGAGTAAAGGGGGTAAGTTTCTAAAGAAACTGTGGTGCTGCATCGGTGGGAGTATTACAAGATAATTTGGTTTTATCAACGGAGTTGATAATGTGAATTGGCCACCGTAAAGAGATTCAGAAGCTGACGTTTCGAGCGCTAGCCCTTCGTCAGAGCGAATCCTAATAATAATAATTCACATTATCAACTCAGTTGATAAAACCAAATTATCTATAAGAAAACAGTCTTAATTTTGTTTTTTAACCTTGGTTGCCAGTCCAAAGTTCAACATACATTGTACCTGATATTTAACCTTTTAGGAATTCATGCACATCTTATTGTTGATCGATAAAATTACCTTGACTTGAACATAAATCCACCATGCTTTAAACAATACCTGAAAATCAGTGAAATCTGTTCAATAAAATATGTTCAATAAAATGCATAAAATAAGTGATTGTTCCAGTGCATGTATTGAACATGATGACTGCAGCTGTTTCTGCTCAAATTTAGCATGAAACAGGTCTGGATTATCCCTGAGCTGACTTCCCCAGACACCCATACTACAGTGTATGTAGTTTTCTACAACCAAAAACAGATCAAGTCTATTAAACAGCATGCAATAATGCATGCAGAAGCCATAACATTTAACTGCTATTTCCAAAATTCTGTCTAGAAAATTGGAAAATAAACAAACAATCAGATGCTTAAACATAAGACATGGGTCACACTGTGGACTTCATTGGTTTTGTTGCACCAGTTTGCAAGTGCATTTACTCCCAGAGGGTTCCTGGGCTTGCAGGTTTGCAACATAAAATATACATCGTACCATTCTGATAATCATCATCATATTATGGGCTTAAAGCTGAAAAGGACTTTCTCATTGTCACTCATGCTAAAGATTATAATAATTCAAATGTATGCAAAATAATTTAACTGGTTAAATTGTGCACTAGCAAAACACCTACTCCATTTCTTGCACATAACAAGGTGTTTCACCGACTCTGTTTTCACAGCTCCACTGGACAGTGTCACCTTCTTGAATGTTAACAAACTGCTGCTCAAATCTTCCATCAGTTATCTACATAGTAAAGAACCATTTAACGACATGTTGTTTTAAATGTTAATGACACTGCTAAACGATCTGGTGCATGTACCCATGACTGTATAATTTTATAATACGTAAACTTAAATACTAAGAACTCTTCTGACACACATTCAGTTCTCAGCAACCAACCTTGCAGTATAAAGCCAGCACTTCCATTCTCAGTACAATGTAACCAGTTAATAAAAACAACCAATTGAAAGATACAGCTCATTAAGTGACCATCCACAATAGACTAAAAAAAAATCTTTCACCACTACACATTATATTACATCCAGCTCTAATTACTAAAATGCACTTTTTTCAAATAATTTGCTGGGGGTGGCCACTGTTAAGAAATCCATGTGCATGTACATTTCATCTAAAATAAAAACTTTTTAGTGTACATAAAGAATCAAAACAATGCAGCACTGAAAATTCTTCAAGCACCTTGATTTTAAAGAATGGTTTCTCCAACACTTGTACTTTTAAAGTCTTTAGCTTGTCACTAAAAGATCCACTGCAATACATGTAATTGAAAATAATAAATAATAAAATTAATATAATCTAGCATATTTCTTTTTTGTATTTGTTGCATTATTAAGTTGTTATTCTATACACCCTTTTAATAAGTCGCGGTGCCATTTTGAATATTAAATTTATGACGTCATTCGCAGAAAGTAACCTGTCATCTTGGGCTGATTTGGATCCATGTCTTCAGTTCTGGTGCACTTGGTATGTTGTGATAAGTCACATTCCTCTTGCAGCTGTGGTCGAATAAATCCCCATACGAATTACACGAAGGAACGGCACAATTGCGACCATTTGAGCCTAATGAAAAGGTTGTGTTCTCAGTTTTATCTCGGGCAATATTTATAAGGTGCTAAGAAAGATACTGACTTTTTGTGACTACTTCCGCTTAGCAGCTGTACAGGCTGTAGTCAGAATGCTATCGTGTGCGCAAGTAAGTAGGTAGAGTGTCCAAGTTTGGAACTATTCGGTCCTCGTGACGAATAATCGAATAGAAATCGATGCAGTGTTCAGAATGAATGAATGAATACTAGAATTTATGTAGGTGTTCTCTCGGTTTTGCTTGACTGGTAATCAGACATAGCAAAAATTAAAATTGAAATCGTTTGACATTTCTAAACAAAGATCTACAGTTTCTAGGAGGACTGGAGGAGTTTTTCCGTGGAAATTCTAGAATAAATTCAGACTGCCGGGTATGCATGTATGTAGTATTAATTTTTAAAAACACTTTCCAGCTGTGCCTATGCTAGCAGAAATTGTCAGGATTGTTCGGAGTTCGTTTTACTGGTCGTGGAGATCCAAGTGAATTGTGCAGCCATATCTGCCGTGCTGCGATCTTGAACCCCTTTCAAGAGTTATAACTCCTCTGAAGAGCGAATAATCTCTTTCGAGATAACCAAGACGAATCATGATAAACTGGACTAAACTCACTAGTGAAAACAACAGTCTAATAACAACAAGTCAAATTACATTGCACATAATTTGCATAAACTTTCAAGTTATGTTTTTTGAAAAAAACTTCCGAGAATTTGGGACTCCTATAACAGTTTGCGAAGAAATAATCAGGCTACATATTTTTATTGAATCAAGGCAGGAGTATTCTTAAAAATGAGCTCATTTATAAACGAAGATGCGGCAGTCTGCTTTGCCATTATTTTGGCTTCACTTGTCTAGTTCGTGTCACGCAACATGATTTTCTTTAGCAGTCAGACGCAGTTTTTTTTCAAAAGAATTGGCGATTGCTAAGCCTGCTAAGTATATATTTGAACTACTACGTAAGTGAAATAAATTTGGCAGTACTATTGTCAATGCAGAATTTCCCGCTTAGAACTTGGCGAGAACATTGGCTCGTCAATAATCTCGCACAACTACCCGCACAATCGAAGTTTTAATTTTACTTCAAAGCACGATGTTTTCTTTTCTGCACCCTTTATCTAAAGCCTACTAACTTAGAGGTAAGATATTAAATTCAAACTACCGAGAGTCTTATCTTACAAATTTGTAGATCGGCATATTTTGCGCGGTGCAAGAAACAACTCAAACAAGTCGGCATGGTTTAATAAGCTATGAGTGCAGAAACGTTTTCGTATTAGCTCGTTTTATAACCCCTTTTGTTGCAATATGATTTGTTTTACTGCAGTGATCTGAATAATACCAGCAGTAGCCACGTACAGTCATTGGCTGCCTATTTTCGTGTACTCTTGTTTAGACGATGACCAGCGATCAACATAATAAAGTCAGCGCAAGATGACAGATACTTTCCACGAATGATGTCATAAATTTAATATTCAAAATGGCGCCGCGACTTATTAAAAGGGTGTATATTTTCTTCATTACAAAAAGCTCAATATTGTTACTTAATTACATGTTAATGCTAGTTTTAAATTGGTACAAATTCTTCAGCTTAGACATCTTTTTCAGGAGTTGTTACAAATTGTACAAACCTCACAAAGTTGAATTGGCCTTCCCTTCCCAAGCACACTCTAAAGGAACCAGAGTAAGTCAGACTGCCACTGTTATATCCACCAGGAACACAATTCAGCTCTGTGCCACTCACCTAAGAATTAAATAATGATTTATTATAAATAACCTGCACTTTACGATGGTGCCTACATGTAATATTGTTAGCAAGTGCAACACGTTCTGCACATCACACAAAGCTTCCAAGTTTGGAAGGTTCATATAATAACTGCCCAAGAAAGAGCAGATCATGATTACATTGAAGAAATATAAATACCAATAATTTTTCAGACAAAAAGTACCCAGCGAAAATGCATGATCTAGCTGGTGATTTGGGTGGTTACCCCTACATTTTATGTTATGAAAATGGAAGTGGCAGTGTTCAACACATGATCAGTTTCTGTATGTGAGAAAAAGCTATTTAATGACTGTCATTTAGCTGACCAAGAGAAAGTTGCACCAATTTGGTCATTAACCTAAAATGTAAATGCGAGATCTAAGGAAATTGGTGATGAAATATCCTCAGTTTCCTTCTTTTTTTCGGAAAAATGTGACCACTCATGTGAAAACATACACTAGGGAAGGGGAATAGTGTTATGAAAAGTTGTTGCGTGACTTACATGAAGATTCGCGAATATGCTAATTTCGTCACAAATCTTCTAGCATGTTCAATTAGTGCTGTATCATCGTGGCTCAGTAATTCTATTTTAAGTCATTTGCATATGTTACTGTAAATAGCTTCTTATTGTAATGTTTCTTTATTTAGTAGGGCCGGAAAGTTCTAGAATCTTTCGCCGTAAAGTATTTAAGAGAATCGGTGTAGTGTTTAGATGGTTGTATTTCCCAGGAGTGTTGAGAGAATAATCTCGTGAGAGTCAGTAGTGTTTACTGAAGTGTGAAGGTTGCGTGTAAAGCTTGGAGGCTTTGTAAAGCATCAACAGAGGTCGTGAAGTGTAACAGAGAGGTTACGTGGATATCTAGGTAGAGGCCGTGTGTTTATACAAGAGTGATGGAAGTCCAAGTCTAGTTACAAGCCTAGCATGTGCTTGTTATGGAGTCTTGTGAGGAATTACTGCGTTCATGTGGAATAAATATCCATGTTGCTGTTTCCGACATCCCTGTGTTCTGTTTGGACTACAAACTACCTACCACTAAAAACATTCGAACTCGTAACAAATAGTGATATTTTCTTGAACAACACTTTATCTTGACACACTGCCATTGAAACAGACATAGGGTTCCAGCACATCATATTTAAAATACCAAGTTATTAAGCTTTTCCCTGATGAATATGTTGTGGTTTGAATTTTATTTTCGGTTTAATTTTTTTTAAAAACAACTTTAAATTTTTCAAACCACATAGAAATTGTCAAAGCAGTTTATTTTATTTTTTTGGTCAATGCAACTATCTGTAAAAAAAGGGATTTGAACCGCCAACCTCTGGATCTGCTTCCCACTGTCATTACCACTTGACCATGAAAGCAATGGATGCAAAAGCTCTCATACTTGTTTTAATTATCAGTTCTTCACCCCAAGCCCCTCTCATATAGATTTTAATTTATTCATAAATACATACAAATTTTAATTTATTCGTACATGAACTTTGTCTTAATTACTAAGAAGCTAGTAAGCAATTCCAAATAAGTGGTTAGACCTAATCACTAACCTGAGAGCTTAACCTAAACTACTAAGTCATATGCAAAGTTCTCAGCCTAACATCAAAGCTAACCATTCTAAATAAGTGCTTAGGCCTAATCACTAACTTGAGTGCTTAACCCAAATTATTAAGACACATTCTCACATTCTGCTCAAAATTGAAAATTAAACTGGTTTGAAAAAATTCCAAATAAGTGGTTTGAAAAAATTCAAACCAGTTTGAAAAATATGAACCGGTTTAAAAAATTTAAACTGGTTTAACAAAAATTAATAAAACCAAAAATAAATTCAAACTACATGATTGTGTACAACAGCTACAACCGGCTTGCTTGTCATTTGTCATCCATTCATGATCAATTGGACGCTGTTTGTACGAGTTGGGTCATCCATTCAGAAAAATTTCCAGCCAGTCAAACTGCTGTTGCTATCCATTCGAATAAAATCTTCATCCACTTGAACAGTGGAGGTTATCCAAATGGAGAAAAAAACTTCATCCATCCGAGTAGCTAAGGCTACTTAAGGTTACAATGTACATGTATCTGTTCAAAAAATATAGTCATCCGTTTGAATGGCTAAGGCTATCTATACGTAAAAAAATAGTCATCCACTCCAATGTTCAGCTGAGATTATCAGTTTGAAAAAAAATGCAGCTGTTCAAACAGTTGAACAGCTGCTGTTATCCCAGGGTTTGTAAACTTTTCCAAGCAAAAAATTCCAGGCCTTTTGAAGGACTTTCCTGGACTTTTTGGTGGCACCAGCTGTGGTAACACATTTTATGAGAATAATTATACACTATGCTTACCGGTAGCTTACGTGAGCATTTTGTTATCACTGGCTTTCATTCACTTTAAAGCCCTGAAAGCATTGAAAATTTTCGATCTTGTTCAATAAAAAAATTAAGGACTTTCAAGGATTAAAAACCACTGTCAAGTACTTTCAAGGCCTTGAAACTGGACACCTGAAATTCAAGGGTTTTCAAGGGTTTTCAAGACTGATGCATATGAACCCTGTTATCCATTTGAAAGAAACTGACTCAGAGGTGGTTCAAACAGCTGTACCCATTCAGGAAAATAGTATTCAGCTGTTGAAATGGCTGCTGCTAGAATCCATTCACACAAACCTTAAATTCAGCCATTATTTTGATCAGCCAAGTGAAAACTCCGAAAAGTTTTGCACTTAATTTATTTGACAAGTGTTTTCTTCCTGAAATTTCCAAGCTGCTCTTTAAAAATAATAACAGGCAAGTTCTCCTTTGGTTCTCAGTAAACTTGTGCATGCAGTCTATTTTCTCACTTTTGTGATAAAGTTACTGAAGGGCTGAAAAACTTAAATTTACTTCCTAGAGTTAGTGGCACTGTAGTCCAAATAGTGTTTGTATTTGTATTGTTAGTAAGCATTGTTTTCCTCTGCACTGAAAATGTGCACACAGTTTTACTATACTTGGTGTCTAGTCTAAGGAGGGATGTTGAAACAATACAATATGACTCAGAGGAAGTGTGACAAAAACTGCAATTTTCATCACCCTGTACAGCACCTGTATGTGTCTGTGTAAAAATTTAAACTGAAACTCTATCAGCTTAGTACTCTTCCTGCATTTTTTTGGTCGTGCTGCCAAACATCTCACTTTTGGCATAAAGTTACTGAATGGCTGAAAAACTTAAATTTACTTCCTATTGTAAGTATTGTTTCCCTTGTGTTAATTGCAAATAAAATTATTGTTAAAAAAAAATTCATAAGACAATGTTATTGTTTTCTATTGGGTTTTGTAAAATTGCTTGATCTCTGTAACAAAACTGGCATTACAGGTCACCCAAGACATTACAGGTCACTGAAACGTGGATAATTGGTATGCAAATGTCAGCACTTTTGCAAGGAGACTGACTCAGGTCTGTGATAGCAGTTGGAATGTCTGACGTCACCAGTTTGAAATTTTGCTTTTAGCTGTTCACACAACTGGCATCATCCATTTGAATTTTTTTTAGCCTTGTGAAAGACTGGCATCACCCATTCAAAACTTTTTCCAGTGCCATTCAAACATTATTTACAGCATCAGTTCAACATTTTCCGTGGCAATTCAAATGGTATTTGAAACTGTTTTAAACGGCTGGAACTTCTGTTTCTCATCTGTTCGTTACCTGTTCACCAGACATTCATTTTGATTGTTTAATGGTGTCCATTTTTGCATGAGAGGTAACAAATGCTGATGTTACCATTTTTTATTATCTAACTATTAGCTAATTGCTGGCTACCTTTATTTGTCTTTGTGGTTTCCAATAGCCTTTGCAAAGACCTGGTCTTAATCTGGTGCAAAATTATCTTAAAGCTGGCTGTTTGATTTCTTACTATGAAGATTTAGCTGTGTAACTCACATGCTTTAACATTTATGTTAAGGAAGGCACCATACTTGAAATAAATGTGAAAGAGTGTGAATTAGTCAGCTAAATCTTCTTGGTTAGAAATCAAACAACCAGCTTTAAATTCATATAACAAACTGAAAAGGAAGTATGTCATAATAATAATGTTGCAGTTAATTTTTGGTCTCAGTTAATTTAATTTACAATTTTACTAGTTATTTTTTTTTCTAACTAGGTGACTTTATTTCTAACTAGTTAGTTTCTTCTAACTACAGTAGGTGATTTTTCCACTTTTATTGGGAGGGGGGGGGGAGGGGGAAGAGGGACTGTTTCTCAAAAAGACTAACACACGCTGACCACCAGACCTAACCTTATCCCAATTCCTACCTTATTGACTCCCCCGGACCCTATCCCTATCCCTTAACCTACTGACCCACGGCTCAAAATTGCGACCGATACGGTCGCATTTGCGACTTAATTTTTCTTTTTGCGACTAGAAAAAAGAGAGTAGTCGCATATTTGCGACTAGGTTTTGCCTTGTCTGATACGAAAAAAAAGAGCTAGCAGTTGAGTTTTTGTTTAAATAACTTTAGAAATGAAAAGATTCAATGAATTTGCGACTTACAATTTTGTTACAATCTGAAGGTTTATCGTAATTTACCTGGAATACATGCACGCAATGATTTTCCTTTGATTAGCCCGCCATTTTCAGCGGTTTCTTTACAAATGTATATTGCAGGCTCATATTACGTTTCGCTTTGCCGTTTTGATGGCGGATTGCCGTGGTGCGCGAGTCATGGCACGCATTTGTATTGAATGGTTCAGTCATTCAGGGTTCTTTGAATAACTACTGTAGCAACACCCCTGAAACTTAAGGTGTAAAGTTTGTATATATATAAAAAAAAGAATTCATTACTTGTTTTGTCATCGGTGGAAAACCTTCGAAAGGTAGAACTACAAATGTAGGTAAACTAATATTTCTGTCCAGTACATGTGTTAGGTTATTTTGCAGAGATTGGATGCATTTACATGTAAGAACTGCAGTTTCCAGTGGTAGTATCTGTTCATGATTTGTAAATCTATCTCTTTGACTAAAATAACAGGCACTTGTGTGCCTTAATTTTCAGAAAGGGACACAGGTTCAACTTCATCATTTAGATGGACTAGTAGTGTTGTCTAAGATGCAAAATGTTCTGTACTATTAAATCTCTAAATGACATGAAAGCTGTAGAAACAATGGAAATTAAAGCGCTACACGTTTCAAAGTCTATTTTTAATCACTTATTTATTAATTAAATGAGCTCAATTAATTTTGCGACTAAAATTTTCAAAGTTGGGACCAAATTTTCGTAACTAGTCGCAAATTGCGACCAGACATTTTTTTAATTTCGAGCCCTGTGACCCCCTAACCCTATCCCTAGATCTAGCCCCCAGTTTTTTTTATTGTTTTGCACCCACCTGGATTTGAACTCCAAACTATGCCACACAAGCAATCATTGCAAATTTGCTTATATTTGTTGGTCTTCTAAGTTATTGGTCCCAGACTCACCCTTACCCTTTGACACAAATTAACCTGGTTAGAAAAAAACTAACTAGTTAAAAATAAAATCACCTGGTTAGAAAAAAAACTAATTAGCTAAAAATAAAATCACCTGGTTAGAACACACTAACTGGTTAAATTATAAAATTAACTGAAACCAAAAATTAATTGCAACATATATTGAATATCATACAAATTGGTGAGCCCATTACAGGGTAGGGTAAACATATCAAAGAACTTGAACCCAAAACTGTCTATGGTTTGCAACATTAAACTAATTAATATAAATACCTGAATGATGTTGACACCTAGAGATGGTCTCTCTACATTCCATTCAAACAGGATGCACTGAAAATTTCCAAGTCAATTGTATCAAACAAAATCTTACATATTTAGAATAAAGATTGGTGGGAAATATTTAAGGCTACACTCCTTTGGAGTGACCTGGATCAGTGAACTGAGATCCCTCAGATCACGTACATGTTATGATGAATCAGTGACCAAAGTGCATTGATCGCAACCTCATTCCCAGGATCCTCTCTACCTTGAGAAGGTACCCTGGTTACGGCTGGTCACATGTCTATGCATGCCAACCCAAGCCGCACAAAGGGTGGGTCCTCGACTTAATTTTGTTAACACTGCCTAGGGAGGTGAAAGTTGCGCTGCTATACAGACGTTAATTGAAAAGGAAGCATTGTTATTTGTCAGAGATCCTGCCTGACCAGTGCTTCGTCTCTACCAGAACTTCTATGAGTATGAGATGTTGATTGAGGGGGATTTTTGCTTTATTTCACTGCTTTATTTTAAATAGCCTTCAACAACCTGCTTCGGATTAGTTTAATTAATCAGTTTTTCACACCAAAAGAATTAAATAACCGTGAAATTATTGATGGGATGCATTCAACTAAGAGTTACTTTCTTGACCGAAAATTGCATATACCGCTAAACAGCTTTAAGACGAAAGCCACTGGATTTTGCAAACATTCTTCATAAAATTTTTCACTGCATCGAATGACCGTCAAACTTTTGATTGGATGAATTCAATCACATCCAAGTCTAGTCTTTTTGCCAAACACTGGAAATGCAACAATGCCTCCGTTGTGATTTTGCTGATCGAAAATATAAGCTGCTTATAAATTCAGCACGCAGCCGTTGTTGATGTCAAGTTCCTCGTAGATGTCACTCGTTGCAAGAGAAGGGAATGACCAACAAACTGCCGATGGGAATAATTCAATCAAATCCAAAACTACCAAGTTTGTAGGTGAACATACAAGTACGACGTTTTTAACTCTAAATGAATTAGCAAATACCTACGTTGTGATTTTGCCAAATGAAAACTAAATTAAATTCACCACGTGGTCCATTTATTGTTGTGGTTGTCATTTTGGAGTTCTTTGTTAAATGGTTTCACTGTCACAAATTGCAAAGACCGTCCAACTGTCAACAGAAAAAAGTCAGCCAAATGCAGAGCTACGTAACCTTTCAGCTGAGCATTGATCGCATTGAACTAAAATATCAAATGTGTCACTGCCTTTGTTGTGAGTTTTGCCGATTCACGGCAGGAGAGCTACCAATTCCACTCCATACTGGGCTCAGTAGGTGAGCTCCGTGGAGACAAACTTTAACTTTCCAGCCCCTCCCTTCAATCACATCTCTGGAATCTGTTAAAGTGGTACTATGATCAAATTTTTGAGTGTATCACATAGAATTCCATGAAAGAAAAAAAAATGCCATTTACCATTTGGAAATATCTTAATTTATTTTTATAACAACTTTATTTGCATACACTAGAGGAACAAAAAGTACAAATGCAAATAGGGTGCCAACAGGGAAGAACTTAATCTTCATATGAAGCTGACCCCCAGAAGAGAGATATATATACATATATACTATATTTACTTGTATGTAGATATATATAAATATGTAAATATATGTACAAACTATATATACTACAAAGCCTATGACATAGATAAATCTCCAGCAATCTAAAATCTGTATATATAACCAACTAATTAATTTAAACCCATAATGTAAACGTACAAAATACAGCCAAAATAAAACATCCATAAGAAAACATAAACATCCTAGTGCGATACAGAATCCTTAATGAGCATCTTATACAGACGCCTCTTGAAATTACTAACACTGACTGCTTCAACGATATCTTTCGGTAAGGAATTCCACTCATCAATATACCTATGCCAAAAAGAATACTTAAGAATATTTGTACGAGCATAGGGTTTCCAAATCTTATATCTATTGGTACATCTTGTGCGGCAAGAAGAGAACTTCACATAATCATCTAGATTTACAATGCAAAAGCCCTTGATATACTTAAAAAGTTGTATCAGAGATATTTAAGTTTAAAAAATGGGTAAAATATGCAAATGAGATGACTGATAATGTCATACACTCAACCCAATATTATATTGAGTATATAGATATATGTTATTCCCCAGCCGGGAGCTCCATATTGGGAAAAACTGTACCCAATACGGACCGACCAAGGCCGGTGAATAACAATTTTATACATTTCTTAATTCTATTTTTAGAAGGTAGGAGAAACTATTAAGAAAAAGTCATGTTTTTATATTACACATTGTCTCATCAACGTGTCAACAAATGTACAATAAAATTAATTGGTCAGGAATATTTTTATACTGTTGCTTGTGCCCTGCAAATCAACCAATCAGCGCGCTGCATTTTTTCAACCCGCAACAAATGTTTTCGTTGCGGGTCAAGTTGACCACGCAAGGTGAAAAACGGGAAACATCAACAAAAACGCAACGAAACAATGTTGCGTGACAAGTTGAGAGTTTTTGTATCTCGTATTTCGCCGCCCTTTAGAATCAAACATTTCTGTTACAAACTGGCTGAGATACAATGTATCTCTTTTTATCATACTTGAACAAAATCTGGTTGAGTATATGACATCATAACTTGGCTAATTGGTATATTTTAAAAACTTGAATATCTCTGGAACGAAAAGAGATATTTGAAAAAAGTAAACAGCATTTTACTACTCATGCAGTCTACTTGTTTATGTTTCAAAATGGCTTAAATAGGAAAGGTGCGATTTTCGTCATAGTACCACTTTAAAATCTAGCAGACACGTGACCAGCTGTAACTAGGGTACTTTCTCGAGGCAGAGAGAGGACCCTGGGAACAAGGTTGGATTGATCGATTCCTTTGATGTACCTTGATCTGATTGTTCTTAAATCGCTGATCCTGATCGTGAACACCCCACTCTAAACATTCATTATAATTTATAACATTTGCACAATTTGCAACGATTTGAAAACAAACACATTCAAAATGCAATATAACTTAATTAATAATAATTAACGATTTCAATCTGCCTAACTAAATAAATGTGCATTTGATATCTATACGGCCTTAGCAACGTAAACACATCTTCTACGTTACATTCATTTTGTGGCTCTAGATGAACTTAAATTAATCCTACGTTACGATTTAAGTTGCAGGGTACATATACATGAGACTTCAGCTTACCTGTCCTTTATGTAGAACTAGTTCAGATGGGCAAAATCCCTCATCCGATACACGAACGACAACATCTTCTGCAAAAACAAAATTAAAATAGAAAGAGCGATTATTGTAACAACAACATTAAGTTTATTTCAATACTGAAAAAAGGCTTTTGTAACCCAGGCTTCTAAAGGGGAAAAGAAGTAAGTACTGAGATAGAACAGACTGTAGTTATGAATTTGACAACCTTTTAAGATTGTCTTCACGCTTTCACGCTTCAGAACGCGAGCAAATTATCGGATAAACTGCATTGTACCTGTAAATGCGCCATTTTCGCCATTCATTGCTGGATTAACAAAGTTCTTTGATGGTTCAGAGCAAACAATCCCCATCTTGAAAAGAAGATCACGACTCCATGAAAGTTAATTTCTTCTTCTGAGAAACAAACTTCGCGTTTGTCGACAGCCATCTCAAACAGTCGATCGATGTTAAGGTAAAGATGTACAAAGCTAAATTTGTGGCCTTCAACATGCCTTCATTTCCGAAAGAATACCACCATAGTTACTTCCCAACCTTCATGACACTGAACTATTGTACATCTAAGACACCATTTCGCTCAAATATATAAATGCACGCAATTAACCGATTTCCATAATCGTTCCCAGGCCGGACCAAAACGCACCTTCCTAGCCAGGGAGGGGTGGGATGTACATTACATTAGCCCCGCATAACGCGAAAGATAACCTCGCGAAAACCTCGCGAAAAATCTTGGGGGTTAGACGAGCGCGAAAGGAAAAATCACTCGGCCCTGAACCGCCCAGTCTCTCGTAGTCTACCACATTTACGTCGATGATCACTACTAGCAAATTCAGTTCCTGTCTATATACACAGTTCATTCGGGAAATTCAATCCAATCATAATTTTTTTTTTGCTCTTTTATCTGTTATCTCTCTTACCTTTCAAAATTGCGACCGATTTTTTAAATATTTTATCCAGGCCGGCACCCATAGAAGGTCAGGTGTTTCTTGTTGGCTGAAAAAGATGTAGTAATTTTTGCAAGGACTAACGTGACAAAACAGAAGTACCGGATCCTCTCGTTTTAGAGGATGCAATCAGCTATAAGTTCAATAACACGAAAAAAGCAAGACTGATTGAAAACGATGCGTCCTTTTTTTCTTGAAGGTGTTTCAGTCTCAATATGGAAGGCATGCAAGTCTGAAGAATTATTTAGGGGGAACTGAACAGTATTTTCAACATTTCATATATTCTTGCATGAGACGAATTTTTGTGTGAATGATCCTTTCAAAGCCGAAGAACTGAAGTGAGTCAGTCTTCTCTATGTCCAAATAGCCTTCCAGGAAGTCGAGTGATGATCACGTGTCACTACGAAGTAAAAGAGAAAAAAAGATATTCCAGTGAATCCCGGTATCGGACATATTAAGATTCAGGAGGGACTCAGGATGATCAGATTGTCACCCCCTTTATCATTCTCCTAATACTTGCTTATAAGCAGTAGTGGACAGGCCATACCACTTCCCTATACAGAGAATGTTGGTGCACAAGATGGTCCAAGATGGCAGCCAAACGACATTGAAGAAGAAAGATCATGCGAGATAAAATAAGTAAAGTGTTTACTGATGTTTTCAGAAAAGCCAAGGGCCGCTTAAGATTGCATGCAGAGAAAAAATGATCAGCATTGCTGTCTGATCTAATGCCCGTTGCATTTACTGTTTCGTCTTATCAAAGTTAATTTAACTGGGATGATTTGCTTATTTGAAATGTAAGAGAAAAACGATCAAACCGAGGCTGAATTGGTTTCAGTAAAAAGTACTTCAGTGGTATGGAGAATTTTATATTCGATCGCTTTGGAGAATCCATCGTAAATTCGATTTGCAATCCACATGCCATTATTATAATTCATCCCACGAACGTTCTTGAGCAGTTTTCACTCTGAAAAACAATCAGTATAACTTGACAAAGTTGACTTGACAAATGTTTTCAATGGCCAGGAACTTGGCAATATACTGATGTTGCTCAATTCATATTTTTATTACCACCTAAACTTTGATTTTGTCTGAGCAATGTGTCTTTAAAAAAAAATGGCGTACATCTTTCTTTAATAATCAAAACTATCCGTTTTCCTTCACGAAGTTCTGAGACAGCGGATTTTTTCCAGTACGTCACCCCAAAGTGGCGCGTTATAATTTCCCGCATCCAACTTTAATTGCGATCTTTGTCAAATTTTCTTTTAACAGTCAGCCATCATCGAAGACAAATAAACGCTTGACAAGTCAACTTTGCATCTCTTTTCAAAGAATTACCTCTCACTGATCGTTACATCTGCATCGGTTCAATATATCATGGACAAAATTTCCCATGTCTCTCGAGTCCCGTTTACATGAACAACAATCAACAAAGTTCCCATATAATTTTAATTTCAATTATTTTTTCTGGCTTTTCATCGCACGATTCCCGATTTCAAAATAAATCTTCGCTGGTTGACTGTAATAGTTGATTTATAATAATTAAGCCAAAACACTCACCACGGAATGTTTTCAAACTTCTTTGTGTTTTTCTTTGCCCATGCAAAATCCTTAGAAAAGAATTTAATCAAGCCGTGATATTCAGCGAAATAAACACATCATTTAGCCCCTTGTTGTGTGGTTTGAGAGCGCCACTGGTATAGAGATTGCGTGATGAATTGCCAGTGCAATCATTTCGTTGATTTTCTCGCCTACGCAGAGAAGTCTACACCTGACAAATAACAAAAATGCAAATATTGTTGTGCCGAGTAAGAAATTAATATTGCCTAAGAGGCTGATATCTAAAATGTATGAGGAGATAAGTCACGGTATTACTGAAAATTCTTTTAAGGCAAACCGGCGGTGTGCTTTCCTTGTGTTCGTTCTGAACGTGAAATCCTGCCAAGTGTAGAAATCAAGCGAGTAGGGAAAAAAAGTAATTTTATTCTGTATAAGAGCTTGATATGTAGAAAAATAAATTAAATAATTTTTAAATACGTATTTCTGAAAAAGAAGTTATGATAATCTGTCATCGATGTCACTTGGTTTCTTTTCAGACCCGTTCTTTTGAGGGGCTCAGTGGTGCCGGCGGCAGATAAACTGTGTGTTACCGACTGGTCGGCTGTACAGCTCTTTACTCAGTGTGGTTAAGGTGAGGAAAGACTGAAAAATTTAACAGATTGATTGTATGTTTTGTTGATTGCATTTCGATTTTGAGACATTTCTGACAGCTGATTATAACCAGTTTAATTTTGAAAGAAAAAAATCCTTGTCAGTTCGCGAGTCATCTTCTGCGAGTAAATAAAATGTATGACCCAAAATATAATAATCACTACACAAACATGGCGTTTATCAAGGTTAAGAAACTGGAAAAAGACCGATTAATGACTGCACGCAACTAAGAACGATTATATTTATTCCCTTATACGTAACATTCTGTTTTGCTTGGTATGATTACAGAACCCCAGCTTATTTTTTTTTATTTCTTCAACGAAGAGAATCCGGCTCGCCCAGAAATTTGTGCATGACTGATAATTTTTGGCTGGTAAACTTTGGATCGGCTTGTTCAAACCAAACTTAATAGCCCTTATAACCCACAATTTCTTCATTGATTCAACGCTGACATGCAACATTCATGATGTTCTCTGGCAACACTTCAAAAGTGTAGTATGGAGAATAGCTAGACATTTACCACGAAGTACTGTAACCTTAAGGCATCAGTCTCTATGAGCAGAATTCTATATATGCTAAAAACTAATTAAGCTTTTTATCCACAAATTGTAAGATAGACTAGCTTACAGGGTAAGGATAACGAAAAGAGTTTATCACAGCACGACATCGTGAAAACAGTGTAGCTGTAATTCTGTATTTTGGTTTGAATATGGTGGCTGGCATTTGAGATTGATAGCCGTCCATCGTAACTCGCGTCCGGGTAAGTTCAGATGACAAATTACAACAATAATGAATATTTATATTTTACCAAAATAATCACCCTCATATACACACAACTCAGAGTGTAACCAAAATGCGAACAACAGTTTGTCAGGCGATGTCGCTGTGGTTTAAAAGAGTTTCCTATTTAATTTATTTTTAAACGCAAGAAAAGGCTTTTCTGTGTCATACCCGTTAAACAGCCCTGCCAGTGTTTTATGTTAATTTCGGACATACAGATTTTTCCCTCTAGACACGTGGTCAATTGTTTATCCAACAATATGACTGTAGACTGTAAACGCGGTCTCCTCGCTGTTCATAGCACACTAAGCTAATATTGATACCTTAATCCCTGGTAAACCCATTAAAAAACGACTCGCATATTTACGAACAACGTGGCTTCGTAAAAGTTGTGCTCCAGAAAATATTATCATAGCACTCCCGCAAGCCAGTTTTCTGTACAGCGGTGTAAACAAGAATTGTGTAGATTGCCATAATCCTTATTTTTCCTTTAGGGGCAAAGACAAAATTTATATTATTAAAAGCTACGAACACATCAAAAGGATTTGTTTTTTATCCGTTTAACCGAAAAAGACAGAATTGGTATGATCAGACCATGAACAACAGAGAGCTTAGAACAATGACGACATGTAATAAGGCCGGAGCCAAACAAGTCGCACACAGACGGCAAGAACCAAATAAAGTATTATTTCTTTGGGCAAGAAAACGCATCACCATACAAAAGTCTTCAAACTCAGAGCACAATCACTGACAAGTTCAGGATACAATACATCACACACAGGCTTATGGCTTAGCATAGCTTTCAAAACACCTACAGGTTATGGTTGGACCCGGTTCGTATAACTGCCAAGCGATTCTCATTTCAGGTTCTCTGTCCGATTTTTTGTCTCTGAGCCTTTCATGGAATCATACGCGGAGGGCGACACGGCGAGACCATAAAGCAAATAGAAACTTTCGCTCGCTAGAAAATGCTCAGCCATTTCTCTTTGTTGTTTTCGATTTTGGCACACATGTCCTTTGTCCACTTCAACGCATGCGTTGAGCGAAGAGAAAGAAACTGCGCACGCTTGGTAAAATTCCTTGAGAGAAACAGTTGCTCTTTTCAGGAAAAACTTTGGAAAAGTTTAGGAAACTTTTACAAACTGCGTATAAGATTCGTATGCTAAGATTTAGTTTGGAATACGGGACTTTTTTCATAAAATTGTCTTTCTTTTTCCCTTTTGAACCATTCCCTTTGTTTAGAGACCAAGAATCCAGCTACGAGTCATGCGGCTAAAAGGTTTGTGACATTAGCGCCAGACAACAACAGACCATAAAGAAGACAAACAGAAATCGAATTTTCCCATTTTGTAACACTTGTGCACACTTTAAAAGGACTCCCCTGGCTCGATTGCATTAGGATCTTTTTGTTTTAAAATGGATCGGAGTTTTCTCAAAGAAATTTAATTGTAGTTCAATTGATTTTTCCGTTCCTTCGTTCTCCTTTGAAACACTGAGAACGAGTTTTAATAACATTCGCTAGGCCCTTCCAGGTATTAGATCGCTTGCGCTCATTACAGAAGGATTTCAAGGCTTATTTCCTCTATTGTTGGAGCCCATGTTTTATAACAGTCGCGAACAAACTGTCGAACTGACAGAATCAGATAGAAGACAGAAAATGTAACAGAAGGTAACTAGAACCTGATATGTTCGTCTTTGGTGTTCGTTTTGAACGAATAACAAGCAAAATGTGTAAATAATTAAATAAATTTTGTGGTACACCAATAAACATCAATTTGAGGGAACCAGAAACCTGTCAGTTTACATAAAGCTTAACTTCCAGCATAGAATTCGTAACTAGTTCGGATACAGAAGTGCCTTTTCGTGAAATTAAGTTTAGTAGACAGAAATTCTGAGAGTGAATCATCAAGAATGATCCATAAGTAACGATGACTGTTTCCGCTCAGGTGTTTTCTAATTTTAACGCTTAGCTAAAGAAACTTGTGTTACTAAGTGCATTCGTCATGCTGGAGTAAAAGATTTTGCATATTGAGCTTAAAACCTGTCACGCACTCTTTTAGTACGCTTGCGCACAATAAATATTGGGCAATCCTTTCTGTGTCACCGATGAGCCAGTTTTCACAAGAAAACCGGCTGTACTGTATGGAAATTGTCATTGAAAGAAATTTCTTGTCTCTTTTAGCTCAAAGACTCTTTTTTCCAGAGAAAAATGGAAATATCGATGTTCTTTGGAAGCCTCAATAGAAAGGTAAGATAATTTTCTATTCCACTGTCAGGTACCAATTTCACGGAATATATTTTTTTCTGTCGATGTCTGCCGAAGAATATCAGACTACTCAATTCGATTTTTCCCGCTTCCTTCTAATTTTCATTGTAGTTTAAAATTATATTGTAAAATCGATTCTATTTTCTTGCTGCTTGAACCTTAGAGTTCGTCCATTTTATATTTTTTTTGGTTCGACTTAGTCCTCCGGGCTCGATCTATTTGCCGCCGGCCTGCCGGAGCGAAATGTAAATTATTCGAAACTCAGCAAGCTTGGTTTGCCGACTTAGTAAAACCAGATTGACTTGCTAATTCTTCAAACCAACTTGACAACCAAGTTCTTGTTTTGCAATGTAGCTAGCTTCCTTTCTAATGAACTTTGGCTGTCTCCATCAGGAGTACAGCTAAGTCTCTCCTTAGGTTCAGAGCCAAAAGCAGTCAAAGCAAAACCTTCAAATTTATTCCAATTAAGATTCACTAGTTTTGAAAAATAATCTGTTATTCACTGTAAAAGACGTTATCAATGTTATTAGTTTTTACCTGGCGACCAAATAAACCATTGCTTTCTGCATTGAACATTTCCCCGTCAAGGGAGGGGAAAGTAGCCTGGTAATACTTACAGGGATGGATAGATGGAACAACAGTCAGCTTCAGTTCACTATCCCCTCGGATGCTTTTCATCTCGAATTAATTGAAAGGAAACAGATGCAATTCTTCCCCGTTGGCGCTAATCCGCTATTGGTTGAACATTTGACAGTCTGTCATAAGAGCGTCAGTAGTGAACGGCTTGCTTTTGTTCTCGAGGCAAGCAGAATCTACGTGATGCAAGATTTGACGTCTGAATAACGCACCAAAATAGCCACCAATAAGAAAGCGGAAACCCGGTAACTAATTACAATTATTTATCAAATCTTTTTATCGCAGTATTGTTTTGAAGGAGGCCCCGTAAAGCGGCAAATGCACCTGCTCTGACGGAGCTTAAAAATATGTATTTTTATGGCCAGAAAATTTTTCTTTCCCTTGGAATTAAATTTTGTTAACGCACGAAAAATTTCCTCCACGGAAATGTACAATAGAAAACGAAACAAACGGCATTCAAAAGAAAAATATTCACTCTTGACTGCTTAAAAAATATATTTATTCGTCGGCATCGAGAAAATGTATTCCATTTTGTCGGTGAGTTTATTTACTATATATCCACCGCCATGGATTTCTGTTCCAATGAACTCGTGTAGCCACATTGAGCTAAAGGGAGTATATGGGCGATCCAGCAGAACAGAAAATGATGCTTGGTCACAAATCATTTGAAAATAAAATGGTTATTTCGTTAATGTTATCGATGGAGTAAGGCCAGTGAATGTGGTTTTTATTTATTCTTTCCGCGCCACACTGCTTGGGGTTCAAACTGCATTGCGAATTTTACTTCGGAAAGTACCTGTGTATTTCTTTAGTCGTTGACACACCGAGTGTTACTCTCTGATGAACGCCGCACGAAAAAAAAAATGCTCGAGGGAGAAAAACGAAATCAAAACTTTAATCCTGTCGCTTAGAAACAAGAAAGAAAGAGCTACTAGTACAAAATACAGCACAAAATACAAGATTGCAGAAGGCAGTGTCAAATAAATTGCCGGTTTCGGCGAAGGTCTTCGAAAAATCTGCTCGAATTTATAGAATATATAGTCAAGAGTTTCTCTGTGAATTTCCTTGGATAAAATTCTCTTTATATTTACTCCAGGGATCTGGCGCCTGAATGTTATTTGAAAGATTTTCCTTGTCGATTTTTCAGTATTTTTAGTACGCATGGTCGATCGTGTTGTCATACAAAGCACTCCTCTTTGCAACTTAGGGTTCCCATCTAACACATAGTTTTTGAAACTTTTAGCAAGGAAAGTACATTAGAAGAGATGCGTGCAAGAGTTTCCTTTATGGTTTTCTGCCATTTATTTTATGTTACTTCGAGCTTTTTGGGGGAATAAATTGGCAAGTGAGGGAAATGTTAGGCACGTAAGGATATTGGAGCATGTTTGGAGTAATTGCCACATTGGAAAGCAAACTTTTCAAGTCACCTTGTGCTAAATGCTGACCTTAATGCTTCCCAATCGCAACTGTTAACTTCATGAAGTGAACAGCCTTTATATCTTTGCTGCAGTGTTGAAGAAACTGTCAGTAATTTTAGCATACTGAGTTTGGATTGCTGTGTGGAATCTTCACAAGTGGCCCAGATATGCTCGTTGTCATAACTTAACAGCGTAGACAACAATTTAATAAACTCTATGTTGTAAAAATAATTCCCCACATTTCTAGGTAGGAAGTAGCCGAGCGAGTTTTAGCTCTTACAATATGTGTTTCCTATACTTTGGGCCTGGCTGTTGGAGTGTTGACACAAAACAGCGCAATTCGTATACATGTGGATAGTCTTGAGACTGCAGCAATTGTTTAAGCAGCTATATACATGTCGACAATCTGTGAACATCACAGCTAGCACTCAAAGTTGTGGCACAACAAATGTTCTGCAACTAAACTGATCAGAAGGGTATAGAATGTTGTGTTTGGTGGTCAAGTAACCCTCACGAGCAAACGTCGTTTATTTTTTTTTTGCAGAATAATTATTGTGATCGCAAAAACGTACTTTGTTTTTATTTGTATGCTGATAATATTTTCGTAATCCCTTGCAAGGTTTTAAAGTTAATTTTACTCCTTGTCACCGTCTTGCCAATGATGCAAGCCACTGTTGCAGGAAGCGGGAAGACTTTGTAGCCGGCAATACGGTGGTTTGGAATAGACGTTGTCTTCGCATGCAGTGCTTGGCAAGGTTTGTAAAAGCAAGCCAGTAATATTTACTCCTACAAAATCAAACCGGGCTGGAAGTAACATTATAAGAAGAAATTTTAAAAGCCCTTCCTCAGTCGTTAGAGATTGATTGAACAGGGAATTGCACTGCTGAGGGTTTTATTCCATAGTCATGTGAGGGGAGATGAATACAATCGACGCCATTTTAATAAGATGCGAAAAGCTTTGCTTAGTTTTGATGTGCAATCTAGTAACGAGACGAAAAACTGGTTCAGAATGTAGAAATAAGAGAGAACAAAGGCAGTAGGTAAATTTAGTCTACCAATATGGTCGCCATTTTGAGTTGGAAGAAACTAAAGGGATATTCAAGGCTTGTCTTCTACAGAATTGTCTGACGTTGTTATGAGCACATGACTATGGAAATAGCTGCGTATGAAATAATCCATCGCAAAACAATAAATTTCCTGTGCTGTTGCTTTCCCTTTTTGTATCCAACAAAGCTTATATATCATTAGAAATCCTCTTTATAGAGGTAAAGCTAAAATTTTTCACCTTTTGCCTGAGTTCCAAAGGGTAGTAGAAATATTGACATGCCTCATCAGGGTTAGGTTGTAAACAGATAAACGATTTTGTCATGACCAGTTTACTCATGACTAGTTCCATATAAAGAAACCCTATTTGCCAGAAATGATGCTCTAAGAACTCGGTATGCTTTTAAGGAACTTTGTACCGCAAGACTATAGATTGTAAGGAACACACTTGTATCGTTCATGACACTTTATTCCAAACATAGACTTACTTTTACAGATAAACACTCCTGCTTACAAGAACTTTCGCTGATGGTGCTTCCCTTGTCGTATATTTACAAGGCCTTAACTGGTAATGTTCACTCCTACGCAATGAGAAATCTCAAGTGTTCATTTGGCCTTCCGGGTTTGAATCGTTCAGGCCGCTCCTCGCATTCTGCACCATTTAAGGCGGTCCAAGATCAAATCTCGATCTTTAGACTCCTATACTCTAGGCGCAAAAACCACAGCCCAAGATATAGGGTCTTTTCTGCATCACTTGGTATGTTCAAATCTTATGTAACTCGTAGAGTGAAAAACGTTTGCGATTTTGGTGTATTAGACAGAAAACTTGATACTTTGTCAATTCCACTGCAAAGGTCTGGATGTCTTTGACAAAACAAGGCTTGCACGAGTTACCAAGTTGAAATGGAAAAGAATTTTCACGGAATATTTAGAGTAAAGCATCTCCTACCAGCTATAAGGCCTTTAAAACTAGAAAGCGCTATTTACAAACTTTATCCAAGTTCTTTAGCTATAATATTTATCTTTTCCTTTTGAAATCAAAGTCACCAAAATAGAATCATGAGTAGGAAACATTCCTTAGAACGAAACTGAAAAATGGAATTAAATACAGCTTGTACGAGTGGGGGTTCAACCCTACGAGTCAAAAACCTTTCTGTTTCGCGATAAAGGATCGCAACATAGATTAAAATCATACTTCGTTACTCTCAAGAGGCAGTATCGAATAAAACTTGCAGTGGACGTTGGTTATGCTGCTTTTCTGGTCGATTATTCGCGATTACAAGCGGAAGGAAGCGCGCGATTCTCTGGCACAGAGATGGGAAATGTTAGAGATTAACCAAAGCATGCCTAAGTTATGCTGCAGTAGGCTCTCGTCTGCTCACACTACCCAAGAACTTTGAACAAGAAGCACCGATGTATATTTGCTTGTAAGTAAGCCATAAATTAGATGACGGTTAGCGTTTCTGTACTACTTTTACCGGGCGCTGGATCAGGCAGAGAACTAAACGTAAAACACTGCCTCTGCAACTTTTTTGTCCTTGTCAAATCATCATACGGAATGCAATAAACAAAGCAATGAAAACCGCTCTCATGGCAATTCCAGCTTCTTCATCTCGCCTTCTCCTCTGCTGATAACTGAGTTCAACTTTATCCCCAATTTCGGCCAGCTGCTCTGCGACTTCAGACACGGCGAGGGAGTTGTTCAAGTCGCCATTAGGGGCAATGTGAGCCGGAGGCTGTTCGCATCGAGCGCCAGAGTTGTCTTTGCACATGTTTTGAGATCTTCTGAGACTTAACAAGTTTTCCTAAGTGCCAAACAAAGTGTGATTTCACTAGAAGACTGTTCGAGTAAGTAGCACACCGTGTCACACGCCACTCCAAACACGTGGAAATGACTCACCGGCAAACCTTGTGATATAAGGGATTGCAAAAATGTCACAAAGCCGGTATGCAGCAGCTCAAGGAAACGATACCGAAGAATTCTCGCTTCAGAACGACTTCCCAGATTAGTCGCCGAAATCGATTAGACTGGAATTGTGCTCTGTTGCAATTTGCAAGTCGAAAAACCGGCAATCTCGTGCGGTCGTCAAAATGTTGGTCAGCTATTCTTCATCCATGCTAAATATTTTTCATTGCGTGTGTTTTGCTTACGTAATTATTCATCTGCTTGTTTGTGATTGGCTGCTCGACGCTGGAAGGGGTCGATGATTGTAAGAGGCAGCGAGCGCGCACAGATATCACGAACTAGATTGGAGGGGAAATATTAATTGTAATGACCTTCACAAAGGGGATTTTGGAGGAATTCCCCAGTTCAAATATGGAAATTCGGGGTGAACAACGCGTACCTACTTCTGTATTGATGTTTTGCTGTGGAAAAAAACTTGCCGCGACATTAGGTGTGACTATCAACCGAGTTAGAAGCGTGCAAAGGAGCTGCATTCTCGAGTTTGCATTATTGCCTTTTCCATTAGTATCTATCATGGTTTTTGTGGCACAAATGAAAAAACGCCCAACTCTAGTTCAATCAGTGATCGCAACGAGACGAAAGGAAACTAGAGCAACACCTCAGAATATGACAAAAGCGATGATACAGATTTTCTGCGAACGTGAATCAAATTCTAGACTTGAGACATAAAAACGCACGTCGTCCAAAAATTGTACAGGTCTCGTTTCACTGACGAGTGACACGTGCGTTTTGCTGTTGTATCTATCCTGCTGTGAAGGCCACCGGCGTGTGCATCGTATTATATAACATGAATAATTCAAAGCACAATGCATGTGCAAACACGATATTTCGCGCGTTTTCCTGCGGGGGAATATGTTCACTTCCCGGATGTAAAAAGCAGGTTTTATGAAGGATAGGGAAAGCAAGCAGCTCTTTACATACAAGAGCGTTGCCTCTTGTGCAATCTTCTTTCCTGTAATGCCTCAAACACTTGAGATGTCTTTCAAGAGACAGAAAATGCAAAATCAAAAGTAATCGACCCCTCAAGGGACTCCTCAGGGGTTGTAAAACAAACTGATTTTTTGATTAGAGAGCAAACGCTAACAAAGTAATTGGACTGAGTTTTGGAATCATAACACTTAGCAAAAAAGTCATGCTAGTCACCGCGGCCAAGAGATATTGGTTAATTCATTTCCATATGTACTGTTATTGCACTGATAGGATTTTGATTAGCCATTCTCGATGCAGACCATGTATCTCTTACTGAGATAAAATTTGAAGAAAGTCGACCATAATAAGTAATATTTGGCTTTGATTTCGAGCTTTGCTATGCTAAGAGGCCTTATTGTCCAAAAAAAAATGTGCTGAGTTATTCAGATTTTGCTTTTAATAACAAATCTGGAAAACAAAATAAATAAACCTAAAAATATATGAACTTTTAGCTATTTAAGTGTCATTGTTCACTAGTTAATTTAGCCCCTGCAAAGGAAAATATATTATCATAAACTACCAACAAGCTTTCAAGGCCGCATGAATTAGTTCGTTCTTTTCGTTTGTGATTTTCTTCGTTAATATTGTAAATTTAATCCCTTAATAAAGAGAAAAAATTATCATAATGATTTTATGAAAGCGTGCTCTTTTATATTCAAATACCTTGAAGTTTTCTGGACAATCCCATGAAAACACAAAACAATGCGGCTTACTTTAAGGGTCTTAACAGCTTTGTTCGTAAAAATACGCAAATTAACCATTCTTTATAAATATTTCCAGTGATAAACATACATCAGAAGTATTTTCCGGTCTTTTGTCAGTAGGCCAAATATTCCTGTTATCTTCAAATATAGAGTACTGCTCATTTATATAATTTAGCGGTAGTCCTAGCATACATCTCATTGCTCGGTGCAGGTTTACAAAATAATTCGTTCAATATTCTAAGAATAGAGTGCCACATCAGTAGAAATTCAAGTGATAATTTGATATATAATAGTCATTGGAAAACACAAGAGAGGCTAGAAGAATGAGACTAGAATTCTTGTAGCTCTGGGAGTCTTTGGTTATTAATCGAACATGGATGTTCATGGTCAAGACTGCCAATAGAAACTAGATGAACCAATCACATTCCAAGAAAAATGATGTGTGAAGGACGCGATTGCTTTCAGCTGGGTCTTCACCTGAGTTTAAACACAGAATATACTGCGCACCTTTGTAACGTGCTGATTATTTATTTATCATTTAATCCACAGTAGGTGCAAATACGTTTGCTGTTTAAAATTAATTAATAGCATTATTGTATCCTTAGCTGTAGGCAGACATGCAATTTTCATTACGATGTGATTCCCTTGTAGGGTGCATGTCTAAATTATGGCTGCCATCCGTTTATTTCTGCCTTAACTTCTGTAATCAATTAAAAGTATCAAGAGAAGATCTTCTCTTGCAAGATATGTTTTCTTTAACTCCAAGAGAAAGCCCATATGTATATTGTTTCTATTTAATACCGGTAAAAGTTGAAAAGAAGAAAATAAACCATTTTTGATGTCTTCCTTAACTCAAAATCCAAAACAGGTATTTAAATAACTTTGCAGCAATAAATCAATAGAATTCATACTTGGGTATTTGGGCTGGGAGGTTCATTTGCTTGTATGCATGGCCAGTTAAGAAATCCAAGTACTTGAAATTCTCGTGAATTTCGCAGCTGTATCCCAAATAAGAAAACAATGAATAATGTCTTGATTTCATTCAACAGGAAATGGCGTATACTAAACCTGATTAAGCATCTCGTGACTGTCAATCTTTCTACCAAGTTGAACAAGTATGGAGGTACACGTGTGAAGGAGGATGTACTCACATACACTTGTATTGACCATCAAACGTTAACACCTTGAGATCACAAGGAAAGGAAGTACGCACATTCAACAACAGGTAATTCACAGCTTTTTTGCTATTTTGTTTGCAATGTGGATATTAATCCATGCAGTTATTTAGCGTTGTTGTAAAGCAGCCTGTCTGTTGTTTAGTTCACGTACAATGCACCAAAATTGCATTTTTAAAAAATAATAAATAAAAGAAAATCTTGTGATATGATTAACCAGTTGAAATCAAAGAGGCAAATGTGCCTTTTTCGAACTCAAGGGAAAAAATAAAGTAAACAAAATTTGCTTCTTTCTTTCTTTAAACTCAAAAACTGAACAGCGGATATGCCTTAATATTTTTAAAATATCAAGATTTTCACTCAGTGGTTAATAAAATAAACTAAAAAGTGCGTATTCTTCCGACTAATGCTCTAAGTTTTTATGAAAAAAGTAGAAATAGGTGTGTGAGATTTCCAACAGCTTTCCAGTGCCTCACCACAACGCAAAGAGAGTATTGTTACTTCATTCTTAGAATGGCTGCCGTGATAGTCCATAGGAGAGCCTCCAGCTGTTTGTCAATCTAAGTGGTAACTGATAAATTGCCCGATCGCTGGGGTTAGTTTTACCAGTCCTTTATGCAAAGTACACTTCATCTCTTATTTATATCATAGACTGACACAACTTTCGCTGTTTCTAATTTTTCTGTTATTTTCTACAGACTTGCCGAGAGGAAAATCACATTGTTTCTGATGATTTACAGTGAACTTAATGATACATTTAATGCCACTTTATCAAGAGGAACCTTGCCCATGGCTGTCACTTAACCAGTCACCAGTAAACAAGATTTATAGTCGTTCTAGACAATGTTTTAAGCAGTTAGTGGAGGTCATTACTGTACTTACCAGTTGTGTGCTATGTCAAAGTTTCGGCCTTTAACTATGGGAATGTATGGCTCTACAAAGCAGACTGACAGACTCAGACTCATAGACTCACCGCAGACTCACAGACTCACCTTTGACTCACTGACTCACCGACTCACCGACTCACCGACTGACTGGATGGCTGACTGGATGTCTGACTAGATGGCTGACTGGACGGCTGACTGGCTGACTGACTGGCTGGCTGGCTGGCTGACTGGCTGACGGGCTGACGGGCTGACGGGCTGACGGGCTGACGGGCTGACGGGCTGACGGGCTGACGGGCTGGCCAGCCGACACGGTAGTTCTTAATAGTAACAAATGATCATTCATTTACATAACATTTTTGCTTCTTCATTCAAAAGAATGACGAAAATAGGTAACGTGCCTTTCATATTTTAGTCACCTTCACTGTTTGATTTTTGTCTTTATGCGATGGCAAATCATAAAAAGCGTTTCTACTGTCTATAAAACCATTTTGAGTTAACCAACCTCGTTTCTCGTAACGTGCGTGTCCCTCTGGTTGTATTAACTCACAGCGTTTTCACAATCAGAAATAGCTTGTCTTTTGATCTCCGTAGTTTAAATTTCACTTTAAAGTTGTTTTGTAAAACCCTAGGTTCTCCACGGGTGGTTGTCAACAGGACATTTGGAGCTCTGAACGACTTATCACGCAATACTTTTTATTCATTTTATTAATAGACTCAATCACTGTTTTGCTTATAAACTCGAGTAGTCGAGTGAACATTAAAGTTGCTCATTGTAAAAATAAATGCTAAAACTGGCACAAAAAGGAGACTAGCAAGCTTCTTGTCTAGCATTGCCTTGAGGGCTCGCCTACACTGCAGGAGACATGAGGTATTATGTTTGGGGAGAACTTTAAGTGATTTCATCAATCATCTTGACAAAAGCTTCTCTAAATTCACCGTAGGACCTTGTTATCTGAAATCGGCCTTTGCAAAATAAGCCCACAAGCGACTAGTGTTATCGTACGTGACGCGTTACGCGTTATCGAACGTGACAATCCATTCCGTTATGTTGCGTTTTGCGCCCACGCAATGGTGCAGGCGCAAACTTCCCGCGCGTAAACAACGTGGTTAGCTCGTGAACTTGGCATTGACGTATAACAAATTTATTTGCTTTCAAAAATAAATACGCGCGGAGAGTTTCCATTCTGTATTCACAGTCATTATTTTAACTTTAAGCGTTTTTACACCACTATGCACGAAACCACCAAATCTATTATATATGTAACAATTCAACTCTTTTTCAAACTCCGAAAGTAATTTTGCTTGCGTGCCGAATATAACGTTGTAAGGTTATTTTTGAAGGCCGGAGAAATCCCAAGTGATGTTTAGCGACTGAACTACCTCAACGAAACGGACAGCTAAGCCAAGGTCATGTCAGTCGCTGAAGCCTCTTGAGTAAATATTTTAATATTTTTATCTTTTGACCCAGTGAGCCAAGAAAAGAAGCGTTGAATAAAAAAATCACCAATGACGCATTCCCTATAGCATTCAAATGGTAGCGAGAAGAGTATATCTTACAACTACTAAAAATATTGGCAAAAATATGAACTATTTATGCAACAGATATCGTCGCGTACGTGCCTGCAATTTAATTAGAAACCATCACTTGCCTTGACTTTGCAGTTTAACTTATTTTTATTACGTCAGTGGAACGAAAAACAATTATTAATATTTTATTTTCAGCTCTGATTGGTGATCTGAGAGACTCGTGGCACCTCATGAGGTCTATAAGCTTTATTAATCAAGTGCTTTGTCAATCAGCGTAGAATTATATCGACCTTAAATCATTCGGGTTCCTCTTTCAACCCAGTTGAAAACCAAATCATAAAAATGTTAGAATTCTTGACAAACAACAAATATCGGCAAAAAACATTTAATGGTGACATTGTTTACTTCCTCGACGATGGCATAGCTTGTCTGTGACGTCATTTTTCATTCTGCTCGTCAATTCGGGGAGCACAGATGGCAAAGTGGCAATACGGCTCGCCTCCAACCAACGTGGCCTGGATTCGATTCCAGCTGGGTGCCACTTGTGGTTTGAGTTTGCTGTTGGTTCTCTCCCTGGTCCGGGGCTTTTCCCTCGGGTTTTTTGGTTTTCCTTCCTCCACCAAGACCAACACTCCACTCCGGGATGGAGGAACTGCATAAAAATCAGCAAAGATTGATGTAGCTTTCTCTCTCTATATTGTAATTTAAATATTTTGATTTATTCATTTGTGTGATTGTAGGACTCTTCTCGCATCACGTGACATACACCTCCTTAGCTTGTCCCAAATTAAGCATTGCTTTTTCTTTAAATTCAAGAACGAACTGGGTAGCAAAATATCGAAGGGAGCGGTTACAGTTTCCAAGGGTAAGTATTTTATCACCTAAATTGAAAATGGCGCTTAGCGCCTTGGAATTAAATTCATTATCAATTTGAACCCAGTTTCTCATTTTAAGCTTTTTTAATGATTCACAATAACAAGTAATATGGAGTCTAGTAACGATTAATGTGAAGTCCCAGTAAACTCACACACAACACGTGCTTGCAATCACAATTATTCCTCGCTTTTTTGTATGAGCGGCATTTTGTATGGTTGGTAAATTGAGAATAAAATTATTCCATACTGAACACATGTCAAGTTGATGCAGATAGGCTTTGCTGATTGAGAAGGAGCTAGAAGACTTGTAACAGAATTGTGTCAGTTTTACCTCAGAACGCTGTTTTTCATTTCGTTGTTAACTTTATGCTGGGGGCTAGCGGAGCCAGGCAGCCAGTTCGTGGCTTGAGCGTTGACAGAAAATAAATTGCAGGTCAGCAAGATACTATGATAGGCACAAATCCGAAAAAAAACATGATATTATCAGCATATCATATATGTCATCATGAAACATTAAGATCAAACCTAGTTTTGTCTGCTAACAGTACTCCTCGACTTAAAGAATGCCTCACCGCGACATTAGAAAAAGGCGAACGACGAACAAATAAAGCGCTTATTAATTATTATTTTAAACCGTATTATCCTTATGCTGTCACATGTCCTTTTACACTTACACAAAGAAAAATGATATACGACCATAACCTTAACCCATGAAAAATGAAAAGTTCAATTGTCGTTAGTTTTGTTTCAGTAAGTCACAGCTGACTGTGCTTTCATTCGTCACAAAGACAAATTGCTAGGAGGTTTGAAATGTTTAAATTTTTCGGAGACTGATTATTCGCTGAAATATATCTAATTAAGGATCCTTTTTGTCCAGACTTTATTTTTACAAAAATACAAAAGGATACGTCATAAAATACAAATTTAGAACAAATAACTCGAATAAAAATTACTTGAAAATAATTGATGATTGATAGCTCACTCGGTTTACTGTTTAATGTGAGCTTGATACCTTTGCTTTGTGGCTTATAAAGAACTGCAGACATCGATAGGATAGAAAAATAAACTCGTGTCGAGAACATTCAAACAAAATGTCTGTTTATGGTTATCTCTTTGCCATATAAGGAAGTTTGCGACACTTGTTGTTTAGAGCAGTTATTATGCAAATAAAAGTCGGTAAAGGAAAGTCTCTTTATAAATTATCAAGTTTAGTTTCGACATATCGGCTTATTTTCGAAACATGAGCAATATTGTTCCATTATTATACTTTTAATTTTTGCGAGCGATTGGAAGATATAATTTGGATCAAAACGCAGGTTGGAGATTAATTGAGTTTCATCGATTGGCGATGCTAACCTGTTATTTAGAACATATATCTGGATATCATGGATCCAAGGAAATTCTTCAAAAGGCTTGCTCGAGATCTTGGACTTCTTAAGACTGATTCAAGTACACAAAGAAAATCTGAAAAAGTTTCTGATCCTGTGAATTTTGAGCATCGTGTACATGTAGCTGTGGACGGGGATTCTGGTCGATTTGTTGGTCTACCACCGCAGTGGAGACGAGTTGTTGGAAGAAAACAGGATCATGACTTTTTATATCCTGAAAGTTCGCATTTAATATCGACAAGAAACCTCACGCATAGGAACCGCCAAATATTGGACGATAACGAGCTTGATCACACATTGTCACGAACGAACACGGGGAATATCACAAGTTTCGCTGCTTCTCTGGAAACCCCGAGATCGAGGGCAAGCGTTGCGGATAATCAAGATTTAATAATCGAAAGACTAAAACGTGAGTTAAGGGATTACAAAGCAAGAAAATTACACGCATTTGAAGAATCGACTGAAGATATGTTTGGAAATCTAAGCAGGGTGTCACAAACACAGTTTCCCCCTTTGGATGACAACCAGTCGCAAGACACTCTTCCGATATTTTCAAACAGTTTTCACGAACCTGAGGAACTGGTTGAGAATGCTTTACTCACAAACGAACTCGGTTCAAAGAATAATGGAAATTATGCACGGACGACGAAGACTTTGCGTTCGCCTACGAAGCATGCAGATGCGAAT
>CM042756.1:2835361-2840361 GCA_022496165.2 Catalaphyllia jardinei
TCGCTTCTCCTCTTCCGGTTAGTGACACTGATACACTTTAGTCATACCCGTGGGATTTCAGTTCTACATCGTGTTTTGTTTTTATATTCGCATACTGTATGTAGACTACGTACCAAAGCGAAAATATCCTGGGCTATTATAGCATGTTGTAAGCTCGAATGTGTACACAATCGGACACAATAGAATCCTACAGCATCCAAACCTGCAAGCCGTAAGTCAAGTTGAATGCAAAACACAAATCCTCCTAAAGTGCACAGGCCTAAATGAAGTGTTAAAGCGTGTTTAGGTTCAGGCATATTTCGAGTCAGGCTTCTTCAGAAGATTTCGCCGATCATTTTTGGGCGAATTTAGCTTTTTGGGCAGTGTCGAATCGAACACCGCGCCCGTTTTCAAGCTAATGGAAATTCAGCAAAACAATTGCTTCATCCACGCATGCATGACCAGTTGTTTTAATAAAGACTGAAAATCCTGCGCAGCGTATTCACTTAATGTATATTCAAGAATTGTAAAATTAAACTGACGCTGTTATTTTCAGAGTCTTAGGGCCTCTTCATATGAGCCCGGTAACCGGGCTGGCTCTGTTACCGGGTCAAACTCTGTGGTGTGTTCATATGGGAAATTTCAGTCCAGTCGACCGGAATGATTTCAAGGGGAACACTAGTTTCCATCCGTCAAACTGACATTTACGCCTTAGTGACACTTTAGTGATGCTTACATAAGAAAGTTACTCTATTGACTTTCCATCTGTCAAAATGACGTTTAAGCCTTAGGGCGCGTTCGTTTGGGATTAATCCGGAATAAGAATAATTGGAATAATGCCGGTAAGTTCCACTCCTGTTTGCTTACGGTTCGTTTTCATCTGCTGGTCAGGGAGACACAATAGTTTGCGTATATTTATGCTCGCAGTATTATGGGTTATTGACCAAGTGTGAGGTCGAGATGGCTGGATATTGGCCAAGTTCCATTTTTGCATGTTTATGGACCGAGACGAAGTCGAGGTACATGAACTCGAAAAAAATGAACGAGGCCAATATCCAGCCATCTTGACCGAACAAACTTGGTCAATAAAGGATTTATTATATGGCTTTCGGGGAAATTTTCCTTGCGGGACACAGCGGGTAGTCCCGAGCGGGCAAGATGGCTCCATCTTGCCCGCTCGCGGAGCTAGCCATTTAATAAAGATAGTTGTTACATAGCTGGCGTTTTTCCCGCTACAGCGTGCCCATTCATTGGCTAGTTCATGGTCAGATGGCATCTAACAATAAAACTGTTTCCCGCCAAATGCCATGAGCGGGCAACATTGCGAAAACTATGACGTCAAACGGGAAACAGTTCACTATTACCCGCGAAATGTTGACCGCTGTTGCACGTAATCAGAGGTGGCCTGATGTTGTCGCTGGAATCTCAGCGCGTTTTTCAAAATTTGCTTTTGTTTTGTTTTGCTATATAACAAATCACTTAATGACCTGTCCCTTGGGGAACGGTGAATTTTGTTTCCCTCGAATCTCAATGTTTCCCTCGACTTCGTCTCGGGAAACATTGCGGGACCAGTCATTAAGTGTTAATTAAAAAAATTGGGGTCCAGCGGCCGGCACCCAGTTGGTGCAGTGGTTAATGAACTACCACTGACCCGGGTTCTACTCTCGGGGTCCGTTAAAATTATTGTTCTTTTTCTTTAAATAAAAAGAAATTTACAAGAAAAAATTTATTTTTGTAATAAACCTAAGTCTGAAACGAGATTAACTTCGTGTAATTGTAACTGAAAGAGGAATGGACGTATGGAAACTAGTGCTGAATTCAAGAAACACAACCAAAATGGTGGAATATAAACCTGTATTGTATGCAACTGTCATAGCTTTCTGGACTCTTGTAACGTAACTAATAAATCTAATTCGCATACGGCTAAAGTGTAAATACATACAAGACCAAAATTATGCCATCTTGGCCGCTATGTTGTGAGAGCGAAGCTATTTTGTAAAAAAGTTCCGTTTCGGTCACCGGTCTGGAGTGTTCACATGGGAAAATTTTCATCTCGGCTACCAAGATCTCGGTAACCGAGCCAGGGGCCCGTTTTTTGAAACACCCGGTAACTTAACGGGCCTGGAATCAGATTTTGATATCAAAGTCTCAAGAAAAGTAGGGCGTGTTCTGACCTCTGAAGAAGTCCACTTTGTTTCTCTCGCTGATAACTTTACTGTACAATTTCCAAACCTTTTGAAACTCCTTCTAGAATGGAAAACAAAACAGCTTAATAGGCCCGGTAATTACCGGGAGCTTCGAGAAACGGGCCCCTGCCCAGCCTCTCATACAAACACATCGATAGAGTGGCGAGGCGAGATCTCGGAAACTGAGCCAGCCCGGTTGACCGGGCTCATATGAAGAGGCATTAACCGACGTTTCGGCATCTAAATATGTCAAATATTGATTAGTTCTTCAAAGAAGTTTCAGGAAATTCCAGAGATTCTAATAGACCAATTATTCAGCTTAAGCCAATAGACCTCAGTACGAGGCTCTGGAGAATAACTGAATGTTGTGCCGCGTAGCACTATGGACCCCGACTTTCTCTGTCCGACCTCGTAGCTCAGTCGGCAGAGCTACGGTAGATCTAATCCGGAGGTCGTGGGTTCGATTCCCACCGAGGTCAAAAGATTTTTTCTTTACCTCGTGTGGTTCCCTGATTCCCTTTACTAGGGCTAACGCCCAGCGGGTTATTCATGGGTTAAACTAGCACTAAAATTTACACTTCAAAGTTAATTCTCTGTTACATCATCTGGGGAATAAATACAGAGTTTGTGCGGTTTGTTAAGAGCCTCGTTATGAGGCCTATTGTTTGAGACTGAATTTTAATATATCGAAATTGGTCTATTTCAATTAAGGAGAGTAAAATGCTCGAGGCTCTTGTTGTTAGGGTTTAGAGATTATACTAATATTATTCAGCAGGGTTTGTTTGTTGTGGTTTGTTTAGGAAACTAGAAACAGTCACCATAAGTTGATTCTCCAAGTTTGCCAGTTAGCTCCATTGCACAATCAATTTGTGTGCTAACTACAATTAATTACTGCAGTCAAGTGAACTTTCAATCAATGTGCATGACATCCAAGTAATTTGATGAATTTTACAATATCTTGAATGCGTAGAACTACAAGCAACTTAACATCTCTCAATCTGCAAAGTTATTGCAAAATAATAAACGTTTACTTGAAAAAAGGCAGTTTTTGAAGAAAGTTATGTGCTACCGGACACTTTCTCCCTTTGGCAGCTACAAAGCAATGTTACTCGTAAGGCAGGAAATTGAAAAGGAAAGTAAATATGGAGAATCCTACGACAGGTCGGAAAATTCGGATTTTCTTTTATTGCGTCAAAAAGACCCTTTTGGTGAACTCTTTTCAGAAATATACTTTAAAAGTTCCAGCGAGTTCACATTCTTGTGAAATCTAGGAAAGTTCGAAATACAGCTCAATCAACCAAGATGGCCGATGGAATTTATCCAAAATTGTACATATTCAACACGCCAGTACAGAAAGGAGGGAATTTGCCTGGATTTCACATTCACACAGTTTGTAATTTACCCTTTGGTCATTCTTCTGAGCTAAAAGTCATCTTGAAGTAAATACGTTTTGTCTACTTCTTGGCCGTTTGAAAAATACAACTACCGCAATTTAGTTTACATGTAAAATTTCAACTGATTTTAGAGGGTCATAACTCCTCTAGAATGCAAACATCTTTACAAGTAAAAGGTTCTAAAGAAAGAGCTATGCTATGGGTATAACATAGTTTAACTGTTAGTTTGGCCCGAGGAAATAAAGCGCGGTAGACGAAAAACTATAAAGTGTATTTAGACCAATTGCGCCATTTTTAGAGGATCGAGGTGAAAACTTTGATTTTGCAGTCATCTTTATGAAGATAATTCGACATGTTTCATAACCCAAATTATTCTTTGACATTATGTATCACACATGTAAGAAATAATTTAATTCATACCTCAGAAATGGGCTTGGTTATAGATGGCAAAGTCCTGTAGAACTCTGCGTGAAAAGACGACTTGACTCTTGTGATGGGCCGTAAAGTCACGAACGGGAGTTTCACAATCCAAAATCGCCGTAAATTTGGCACACATAACACCGAGAAACGTTCGCTACTTCATTCTGGGCCATTTTTCCTACGTATCTGTTTCTAAAACAATGTGGAGGACAAAGTTCAAATGCAGCGGTTCAAAACTGTAACTGGTCAGTGTGCATATATGTTGTCGTGGTGAATTGCATGGCGTGACATCGTGACAAAAGAACAATAAAGAACATTTACAGAAACGTTTCATGAACACTCTTGCGTCTCGCGTCCCAAGCAAACTGTTCTTTTTATCGTTGCAGTCGGCGCTACGTGGTTCCCCTATTTTAAAGTAAAAAGAGAGACCTAATGATTACAAGAGATAACCCAGGAAAAAGTAGCGATGCCTTTTCTCCATTTAGTCGCCAAAGGCGCTTAAGTTTTAGCTAGTTTTGAATGATCTCGATTGCAGGACTACCGTTTCACCTTGAAGACCGACATTTTGCCAAATGCGTCTGCTTGGACAGCTGATTTCTAGAGGACTGTGTCATCTATAACCAAGGCTTATTCTGAGGTACTATTTAAAGTATTACTTAACTATACGATATACAATGTTGAAATGTGTTTATAAAGATGACTGCGAAACCCGGGAGAGGGGGTACTTAACAAAGTTTAATACGGGGAGGCTCCGCCCCGAGGTCCAACCCCTTACCCTTTTATATACCATTTTGGCAGAAAAGGTACCCCTTTTATATACCTTTTATTGCAAAAAGGTACCCCTTTCAGATACCTACTTTAGGAAGTCTTGTTCTCATTTTCATGTAATGCTTAATAAATATACTGACAAAGCCATAAGGGGCGTCTATTCGAAATATTATAATTAAAGGCCCTTGTAAATACCTAAATGACCGATTTCCCTACCCTTTTATATACCGCATCTTGTGAAATCATTACCCTT
>CM042756.1:2845361-2848521 GCA_022496165.2 Catalaphyllia jardinei
GTAACTATACATTTTTGATCGTAAGCCCACAAACTCAGTGATTGGAACTCCTGCTGCTTCATCTTTCATTTTACCAATCACTTTCTTATTATCTTTATTATAAAATGGTGAGCTCTCAGAGTAATCACTATTATCGAACTTATGCTTATCTTTCCAGAAGTCTTGATACACATCCTTAGCTTCAATCTCATATGTTAAGCTATCTGTATCTGTAAATAGCAACTTGGCTTTACTTCCATATTTATCTTTAATATAATTGTAATGGAAATCATACATCAAAGTCTTACTCAAATCTAAGATCCACATCCCCACATATGCTGGTCTGTTCAGAGTGAGGGTTTCTTTTATTTTATGTACAGCCACCAGATTCTTATTAAAGATCTTACTACTGATATAGGTTGGCTTACTGGTTAATTTTAATAATTTCTTTTCATCAGTAACTAATCTGACATCTACTCGCTTTCTGATATTCTCCATTGTTTTACCGAATACACTGTTATTCATCAGTTTGAAGAAATCCTTTTCAAAAGCATTTTTAGCATTTTTCCGTTTTTCAGTATTGAAATCGATAAACTGTTTTAACCAAGGGGATTGATTAAACTTTAGTACTCGATGTACCTTCAAACCAAGATCCATATATAACTGAAGGTTTCTATAATGTAAAACATACTTTTCTTTTTTTCTTAAGGTTGGTATAAGCTTGTGAACAAAACCAGTTGATATATTATATTTCTCAGATATTTTTCTACAGTAATCAGATAGCATATCATTTGTTACTTTTACCTTTTCTGGTCCCAGTGGGTAGTCATTGTGTAGGTCAGGTAATTTTTTAGGATATCTGAGATCTACTTCTAATATCAATCCTTTCTTACTGTCTTCTTCATACTTAGCTAAATCCAATTCATCAATTTGCTGTTGTGTCATCCATCTGAATCCACCGGTGGGTAGATACTGACTCATAGCCCAACCGTATAAATTATTTGCATCAAGATACATGATATACTTTGAGGGCGCTTTCTTATTGTATTCTTTCATATATTTATTATTTGCTTTACCATAACGATTAGCAATATAACTGATACCACCTCGTAAACCTTTTTCAATAAACTGAAACATATCAATATCAGTCATAAGTTCTAATTTGATATTAGTCATCTTCAACATAGCATCCCAAGATAAACCAGGGGATGTGAAATAATGACATGGATCTAATTTGTAATATTCCAAACATGTTTTCCTGAAATTCTCAAATACATCTGCTTATAATAGGATATCTGATTTCAAATATAAGTCATGATACTCACCCATATTCTTTAAATTAAATTTATTCCAAACATTTTGTGCGTGTTTATAATCTTCATCAGATATATGTTCACTATTTAAAATACTGTAGAATTCTTCTTTTGATGGTAGTTGTTCTTTGAACTTATTAAAACTATCCATATAGTCATAAGGATAAACTCCTTTTCTAGTCATCAAATCTAATTTTTTACCTTCAAATACTTCAGAGGTATATTTTAATGATTCTTTTGGCATATTGCTCACTAATTTTTCTAAACTGGAGCTCATGAATTGGAAACTATCAAGGAACACTAAGCTATTACCAAGCATGAACGCCATATACTTTTCCATATTATTAGGGATGGCATTGATGGTAATCTCTTGCTCCTCACCTTTTTTATTTTTATAAACATATTTCTTAACAATGGCTCCAATCTCTTGCATAATGAAATGAGAGTCGTAACCACGGAGATTATGGAATATAACAGGTATTTTAATTTCTCCATTATTTGTTTCCAACAATTTTTTGAAATCTCTTTTAATAATCTTTTTACAATATTTAACTTCTTCAAGCATAGCTTCCATGAATTTGAAAACTGCCTTGTCACCTCTATACGTTTTAACAGTTTTGCTATATTTATCATTATAACAACAGACAACCTTATAACCGTAGCCACAATCTGCATGTGTGCTTTTGGTATACCTCTGTAAATGATTTGTTGTCATTAGGTTGGCAACCAGATATCTTTTCAGTGATAGCTTCAAAGTCTGCGTAGATTACAAATGGCACAGGCTGTTCTCTGTTATGATTGTTGTATTTTAGGATATTGTTATCAGCATCAGGCATTTTTACTGCTTGTGCTCCATTTACTTGAATACAATTATCTCTATGATTGTTCAAGACTATTTCAGAGTTGAAACACTGAAGGCAATACATGCAGAAGTGCTTCCTTTCTTTATGCTTTGTTTGGTTATACATAAACCTGTCAAAGTCTTCAATTAAAACATAATGTTTATTTTTATTTTCAGTTATCAATAATAAATTCATATGTCTGTCATATTTTTCTTTTGACACATAAATGGGATATGGCTGTTTGTTTTCATATCCAAATACATTAACATTGATCTCATTTTGCTTTTCAATTTTATTATACTGCTTTGTTGTTATTGGGAATTCAATTCCAGAGTAGTCTAAATTTTTAACATATTGTTTATCCGATTTTTTAATCCTCTGTGGATCTTTGTCTTGAGGATTTAATCGTCTGATGTGACACCATCGGAAGCATTCATTATCCTCATTTTTCATATTGATCAATCCTTTTTTATGATGTCTGAGTTCTGAGGGTAGTTTGATATATGATGAGCCTTTCATTGGCTTATACTGTACAATATTAATATAATGATTGTCAACAGATTCAATGGTCCAACCCGAACCTTCAGAAATCCATTGAGCTATCAGATTTAAGATTTGTTGTTTTGATAATTGTAATGTTTCAGGGTTTTCTGCGTTATTAATGATGGTAATAGGTTTGCTATTGAAATGAGCGGTTTTGTATATTATTTTATCATTTGTTGATTTTTTGAATGTCACTTTAAGCGTTTCAACAAATTTTATACCTTTCATAGATGTTAGCATCTTAACAATATGATATTCAACTGCTTTTCTTGTGTTTTGCAGTTGATTAAGAGGATCTTTATTATTTCTGATGCTGATTTCATAGGATTTTGTGTAACCCTTTAGAGCTCTGGCAGTTTCCTCAATTTTGGTTCTAGGGGTTGGGACTGGTTTCTTGGTCCTTGGTTTTGGAATTGGTTTTTTAGTCCTTGGTAATGGTACTGGCTTATCCCTAAATTCTGATGGTGGATCAATAATATTGTT
>CM042756.1:2852850-2863259 GCA_022496165.2 Catalaphyllia jardinei
ATGTTATTAAGAAACGTTTTGTCGCAAGTTTTTATCGTCAAATGTTAAAACTTTAAAATATAATATTATATTAATATATAAAAAATATAAATTATTTTCTATATATAATAATATAAGATGACTTGCAACACTAATATTCATGATGAAATAAAGAGTATGGGGGACTTAACATGCCCCTTTTGTGATCAAAAATTAGTGAAAGTTAATAAAGTGGTTGAGCAATGCTGTAGTGAACAGGATGTGACAACTGTAAATGGTATGAATACCTGTTTGAATTGTGGTTTGGTTAATGGTTATGATTTTGTCACAGAGAACTTCAACTTCTATGATAAAATGCATTTGATACGAAAAAAATCGGTATATTATAGGAAATACCATATTAAGAATGTGATAAATAGTATATATTTTGAGACTAATATCCAATTGACTTTTCAACAAAGAGAGAAGATCCATAAAATATTTATTGAGATTGGTAGTGTTCTAAATGAGGTTGATGATGGACGCAAACGGATGATCAGTATTAAATTTATTATAAAGCAATTATTCAAGATGATCGGGCTTCCTTACAAAGATATCCAAGTAACGAAATCAAAGAAAAAAATTGAAAGATTATAAACAATATTGGAAAAAGGTTATATCATTAAAAGGTGATAGAATCCAGTTGATAATTAACAAGTGAATTTTTCATCGTATTTACTAAGATACTTATCAATAATGGGACTGTTGTCTGTCAAATAATCATCGATGCTCTTCATTGTATTATGAATATGAGATGAATTGTAATTTCCACTTCTCATCATATCTTTTATCTCATTCAGAAGATGTTGATAGCTTTGGTAAGCATAAGTACACTTTTGGATCTTGAGATCAAGGGCTTTTTGAGACATCCAACCCTGAATAAAAAGTGCTGCTGTACTGATTGTAATCAAACGGATACCACCAGTCGCTATGCTGCTTGTTAAACCTCCATATGCAAATATGATTGATAATGAATTCCCCAATAATTTGCATTCTTTGAAACGTTTCAATGCTTGTTTGTATGCCCAACACTTTTTGTGATATGCTCGGTAGTAAGATTTTAATTCATTTACTTGTTCTTCTGTTAATTCATCTGAAATATGATTCCAGTTGAATATGTTTTTTCCTGACTCTTTCATATATATATTAATTGGATAATTCAAGCGCGTAAATATTTCATATAAAATGTGCTGTATCCTGCTCCATCAAGAATGGTATTCACATTATTCATAAGAAATGTCAAATAAGAATTGGCATTGACTTCAATTACTGTTTTTATTATTAGTGGAGTCCATTTTGATTTAGTATTAAGACGAAGTGAAAATAAATCTTTGCCAACAGATGAATCCTTGATTTTGAATGTGTTGGATGCTCCTTTATAAGAATCAGTATAGATTATCTGATAATAACCACTGATTGCTGTCCTGATATATTCACTATTATTAGAAGCAGTGAAAGGGTATTTATTGAAACCTTTGAACTTGATTTCTCCGATGTTATTATGCTGTAAATCATTTGTGTAATAATAATATGTTTGTGTTGTTTTTAAAGCATCTAATTGTTTTTTTAATTGATGGCATCACTATCAGAAGTACCATCAGCAACTCCAGTTATCTTTTTGTTCTCCATGTCGATTGATGCTTCATATTTGATTTGATCATCATCATCATCATAATAAAGACGATCCCATAACTCTGTTGATACATCGGAGTGAGTTCCTCTAACACCATAGACAATTACATTGATAGGTTTTTTTTTCTGTTTTTTGTGATATGGAATTTTTTAAATAAAAACGTAAATCAATATCGAGATCATCAATACCTGTATGTATTACCCATTTATGAAAATTGATGATTGATCTGGAATAATAACCATAATCAAAAATTTATTACTCTTGTTTTTGTACTTACCTGATTGAGAGAACTACTAACAGCATTGACACTTACCTTATTATAATCGATTTGAACCCCAAATTTCATTTCAAAGACCATTGTATACGTACCAACATTAAGATAACGTAAATCAATTGATCATCGGGCATCATAATAGTCAGCATTGTCTTTTTTGATTTGAAATAGATATGTTTGATTATTGATTCTATGTAAAAGATTGTAATTAATGGTGGCAACAAATTTAATTCTATCATCATCTTCTTTGAATAAATTATCAGTCATTACCTTTTTGAAAACATTTTCTTGATTTACTGTTTGTATTGATTTCTCTTCTGATTCTTTTATTTTCTTATCAAATATACCATTTATGATTGTATTACTATCATTTACAGTTTTGTTGACGAAATTAACAGAAGCTGCATAACTACTGTCTGATGGTAGTGGATCTTTGAGATTGATGATACTGTGATTAGCTAAATTTAAATCGCCTTCCATAGCCTCACTTCCATCTGTTAATAAGTAATCTATCTCAGAAATGAAACGGACTAAATAGTCTCGTGTACTTTTTAAAAGTTCAAAATTAACAGCTTTATGTTTTATTTGTTCATAATTTGGATTTTCTCCATCGTCTTCAACAATTGTTTTAACATTATCAATGAAATGTCCACCAGCATTAAAATCTGCATTCATTGCTACTGTGCCATCGACATGAATAAATTTGTCTGTATTTGCAGCACTCACTCACTCACTCATCCTCTTCGTTCCTTGAGTGGAACATAAGGCCACTGTATTTGCAGCATGTGGTATTTTAGCAATTTGAGAATCAACAAATGCTTTACTGACTAACCTGTTATCATCAAAAAGTCCATCATAGTAAGGTTCACAGTTTTTTTATTATATTCTGTTTGAGATCACAATATTCTTTACCGTTTTTGTCCACCATTTTGAGAAAATTTTCATTCAGATATCCTTTGTTAACAACGCTTCACAAATCTCTAGGTCTGACTTCCAAAGCATCATCAACCTTATGATCATCCAAATTTTCCACAGATAGAATGTGATTTCTATCCATATCTAAATCACCAGTCATTTTTCTACTACCATCTAGTTTCAAGACATTAGTATCAACATGAACTTTTGCTATTTCTCCATCAACATACTTCTTATTAGTAGCATCAGAGTCATCTACAGGATCACCTAAACCATTGATGAGATTACTATTCAGATTCAAACTCTCAAAATATAGAATCTTGTGATTATCCTGGACATCATTAACATCAAAAATAGCGTGATTGAAAGTTGTTGAGTATTTGCCCTTCACCACTCTTGAATAAAACAGAAATTTAATGTTTTGATTGCATTGAGAACCATAATATCTGATTTGAAATCTTATTCCATCGTCTTCTCCACCCTCTCCATCAGTTGTGAATTGAATGATTGATTTGGTGTATTGATTAGATATTTTGTCACTATCGAATGTATAATTGTATAATGACTATCACCATGAACATTGAAAATTATTGTATCATAAACAAGGAAACCACCAGCATTACCAATAACAAATATTTCAAAAACAGAAGTGTAACTACCACTGTCCAATTGATTACCTTTCATTTTTATACTGGACCATGCTTCTCCACCAAAACCAGTATCATCAACTTCTTTCTTAATTATATAAGCATCATTATGCGTCTTATAATCTTGAAAAAAAGTGGTTTGGTGATGTCTTTGGTGGTTGTTTTACAATTAATTGACTCTTATCACCAAAGTCTTTATAAAATCGAAAACTTGGTTGTAAATGATAATTATTTTGACTAACTTGTATATGTTCTTTCAACACTTTCAAACTAACTCCATCATTGTCACCAGTAGACTCACCAATATTGGTTAATCGCTTCCCTTCAATATCATAATTACCATCATCTGTTAAATTGAATCCAACACCTGGTAACCCAGGTAGTCCACGTTTACCAATGGCTGATGATGATGAAGGTAAAAGTCCGTTTGAATAACTCATTTACATTAATAGAATATTTTTTTTCATTGAAATTTTTAGTGGTGAATTTTCGTGGCTTATCGATATAGACAAAGGAATATGGTTCCTTAGTTGCTTTTTCATATGATTCTTTTGAAAAACTGTTTTCACGACAAATTAAACTCTTCTCATTAGCACTTGGAAACTCATAAATGGAATAGTGAGAACAATTCAATCTGATGTCTTTTGGCGTCTTATAATAACTTTGACTTAGATAAATCACACTACAATTTTTATGTCTCCCTCGCATAAAAATAGTCGATTAATGGATTTTGGTTTTTATCACATACATAATCATCAAAAATGACGATTTTTTGTGAGTCAGAGTCAAGATCTTGAACTGGAATAATTTCATCATTTCTTGCTTCAATAACATCATAACCAACCTCATCACTTATCAGCTGAAAGACATCCATGAGATTCTGATACTTGGATTGTTCTAAATTTTTAGCATACAAATAAACTTTATCAAAATAGAGCAGATTGTAGATCATATACATTAATGTGTTTGTTTTCCCTGAACCACTTGGACCGCAAATCAGCATCAGCATTGATGACGCATGAAATCGTAAAGTTGTCTAAAGTTTGAGACCACATCGTCTTCAACATCATAATTCGGTATTCTCATTATATTATATTGGTATATTAATTCAACATTGTGTTTAACATGGTGTTTAACATGGTGTTCAACATGGTGTTCAACATGGTGTTCAACATTGTTTTTTATATTTGATTTATCATTTTTATGTAAAGTAATAATATAACAAAAATGAGTTTGCTTAAATGGAAAGAACTTGCAAAAAGCAAAACAAAATTAGGGAATAAAATCAATTATGTCCATGATCTAATCACACAACATAAAATCAATCAAAAGACAAACCAAGAGTCATTTGCGAAGGTATTCAAACCAGTGACAAATAAGTTAGATGATGTAATTGACAGTAATTTGGATTTAAAGATGCCTCAAAAGAGGAAAAGACCACCAAAGAAATCGGAAGTTCCAGATTACGGCATTAATATTGATGATGAAGTTGAGGACATGAATTTGGGTGATCTTTTCGATGAACAACCTGCACCACCACAGCAAGAAAAACAACTAGTACCAAAACCTCCAACATATAAAGAATCGTTGGCGGATCTTTTGGAAGGGAAGAAGGAGATATATGTCGATCCCAAATATTTTCCGGAGCAGTCATCCGAACTGGAGCAACCACCTGAATATGATGAAGATGAAGAAATTGATTATACAATAGATGATGAAGATATATATAATCAAACGTTGGATGATTTAGGTTTAAATAACTATGAAAGTGTTGATAAGGTTCTTGAACAGCCGGAAATGACACCTCAAAAAGTTGAAAAATATCTTAATAGAATATTAAAGTATGCGAAATTTAGGAGGAGGCAACTTGGAGGTTTTAAGGCAGCTGTTACAAAAAGATACAACAAGGGGGGAATATCGGGAGCTGAGAGGCAGATGTTGAACAAACAGTTAAACAATCAAAGAGTTGTATTGAATGAATATATTACTCATCATAGGAATAAACTGAAAACAATAAAAGGTTCTGGGATTAGAGGCCGAGGAAGAAGACAGAGAGGTGGAAATGTCATGTTTTTCAACGATCCAAAACAACTTCTCAAGAAATTAGAATTGATCATTGGTGAAACCGTTGCAGGCAACACATCAATTAAGATGAGAAATACAGGAGTTAGTATACTGGACACATTATTGAGAATGTCAACAATAAATAGACCGCAGTATAATAAATTGTATAATCAATATTTCTAAGTATAATTGTGTAAAGTTATTATATATACATGGATCGCGAGATTGTTTTATCATCATACAGTGTCAAAGATCAAGGAAACAACACTCCTCACAATTTTATAACCAAATTCAACATACCCATAATATTGGATAGTAATTCTCAATATGTAGTTGGCTTAAACCGAATCATTAGCATGTCATTCACATGGTTCAATGTAAATTCATCATACAACAATCAACTAATAAAATACAGCTCTGATAACGGTTCAACATTTCACAACATCACTTCCCCAGCAGGAGTCTGGAAGTATACTGACTTTGATACATACATCAAGGACATAACGAAGATTGTCAAAGATGGTGCTAATAATAATGAGTATCCCATCACTCTCGAATTCGATAATACAACATTCAGGGTCACAGTCACATTAGCCAAGAATTATCAACTTGATTTAACTGCAAGCAATTTCAATGACCTAATTGGGTTTCATAGAGAAATATTGAAAAATGAACCGAATATAGGACCAAAAGTGCCTAATCTCAGTCAAGACACAGACATTCTTAATATTCATTGCGACCTTATCAATGATTCACTTGTAGACGGTCAAGATACAGACATCATTTATTCCTTCTCAACCAGTGTTCTTCAACCTAGTTACTCCTTTACCATTGAACCGAGAAGAGTTACATTTAATCCAATCAACAAGAATAATATAAACAGTATCAGGATACACATTACAGATGGAAAAAGGGAATTAATTAACCTGAATGGAGCTGATACATCTTTTTCATTATTTCTGAAAAGGATAGAATAATATAACATAATAGTATAATGAAACCATTTGAATTCACCAGGGTTTATCATCCAAAACTCGGTATTTTTGTGGATAAACATGTAGGATCAGGGATTATCGTTGATAATATTTTCCAACCAATGAAGAGTGCCGCGTCATCTGTTGTAAAAAAGTTCGCCAAGAAATCAGGTGAGAAGGTGTTAAAATCAGTAGGTGAATAGGTGGGTAAAAAGACATCTGAGAAGTCGGGAGACTTGATAATGAAAAAGCTTAGGAATATGAGAATTGATGATGTAGGACAAAGAGCTAAAATGGTTCCACCACAGCGAGAAGAAAGTACAGATATGATTATTGATAGACTGATATCAGGATCAGGTTTGAAAAGAAGGAGGTAGAGTAAAATTATGTAATATATTAATATAATGGCTTTCAGAACAAGTGAATATTTGCAAAGATATGAGTTCGTTCGATTTCAGTTGAATGATGTTATTGAGATCCCACAAAACAATCAACACCAGAATAAAAATGGGTACAAGTTCACAATCAATGATAGGTCTGCGTTCTATGATTGGTACAATGCTTATTTTGAGGTGCATTTTCAGTTACAGGTATTGGCTGATGGTACAGGTTTCCAAATGCAACCCGATCAACAGTTATTAATGGAGCTCATTCATTAATTAACCGTTTGACATTATATAATAACCCAAGTCATTCTCGCATTTTGATTGGCTCTCGCCTATGATCTATTAGAGGACAGATGCACGATTGACGTCATCATTGCAACGTTTTCCCTCTGTCGTTTTAAAATGGCGGAAAGTTTTGAGAATTAGGGTAATATTTTACGTGACTGGGCAAAAGATAAGTTACAAAAAAGTCTTGCCGAGGCATTGAACAGTTTCGAGAAGCCAGAAAACGATAGATAAAGCGGTTTCTTTTAGAAAATGATACAGAAATAATTTTCTAGCAGCCTCGATCGGCAGTCGAGCGAGACTAAACCACGCACAAACTTGCTCTTGGTAAGCCGAGAACCATTGCTTATCTCGAATTTGACAAACCCAATAAACAAAATGTTTCCGAGATTAATTTATTTAAAAAATTCCACTTTTCCCGGTGTCAAAACAACTGCTGACACACTGATTAATGTCAGGAATAAAACATCATAACATCACTTCTTAAAATCGGTAAAATAAAAATACATAACCTTGCTTTCCGATGCGAATGTTCCTGTCCGTTTCAGGGCACAGCAGCGAGCTAAGTATAGCTAACCACAGCTCACGTTCAAGTATTGCAGCTAAAATGTGTCTCCGGCACTATATCAAGCTGACTTTGAGAATCACCAACCACGAAAATCTCCACCGTCATTTTCGCTCCTTTCATTCAAAACTCGATTCAAATGGCCGTAGGTCGACCGCAACCACAAGTTTTCCGTGGGTATTCTTTCAACTCCTGTAATGTTCAAGGCAAGGTCCAAGCTTTTTCGGCTCACAGGGCTACTCCGATGACAAAAACTCACTTGATTTTTAGGCATTTTCTTCAAGATTTGTAGATTTTCGCAGTTCAATTCTGCTTTCGCTGTAAGTTTTCATTCCACGAGAAGCGACGCTCGAGTCAGGCTTGACAGTGGCGTGATTTTTCTCGACCAATCACAATTCTTTGCTGTGCATAGCAACCAATGAAACTGCTTCATTTTGAATGTATAGATCACGTCAAAAGGCTTTTTTTTCGTGCAAAGGCGGGACAAAGGCGGGGCAAAAGCCCGGCTTTCGCGTTATGTTGAATTATTTTGAAACAAAAAAGGCTTTTCGTTATTATATAAAACAAGTAGATTCCAAGTTTCCGTGCGTCTGATTCAGTAATAGATCACAGAAGACGTCAAAATGTGGTACGAACATCAGTGACACACTCGGCTACGCCTCGTGTGCCACTTTTTTGTTCTTACCACATTTTGACGTCATCTGTGATCTATTACTGAACAGACGCACGGCAACATGGAATCTATTTGTTAAATAAAGAGTGCTGGTAAGATTGTATATGAAACTGATAGTCTTCATAAAGTAACTTTTGTTAAGAACCTCTTGGAATACAGTGATGATTTCAGTCGCTCGGTGGCTAAAGATAGTTTTTGGTATCTGGATGTAGCAAATTTGGCTGATATGACTGCTGCTGAAAATACAGGGTTTGAGGACTAGACGAAATTTAACTAAAAGAATTGGTGAAGGTGATGGAGCTGAAAATCCCGCCAAAGATGTTAATGTAATTATACCTCTTAATCGATACGGTTTTTTGGAAGAGTTATATGATAAAATGTTGGTCCCAATGCAACTTCAGCTCGATATACAGTTACAGAATGACGCAGAATTAATATATAAGGTAGCTGCAGCAGATGCTAGTCGAGTGGTTGTCAATAGATTCGTAATTTGGGTTCCGAGACTAGTACCAAAGCACACTTTATACGATAAGTTTATTGAATCCTTTTTGTCGAAGAAATCTTGGACGTATAAAAGAGAATTGTATACATCTTCCAATCTAACACAGAGCAGTGGTTTCTTCCAGATCCCACCAAGTATTGACAATGTTGTTTCCGTCTTTGTTTACTTCCAAGGAAATAAAACAAGCAATGAAGATACAAATCCTTACCACTTCGATACTTTCAAACTGAATGCGGCTAATAATAATAGCAGTCTCGCGTCATGTAGATTGGAATATGGAAATGGAGTATACTATCCAGAAACTGAATACGATTCAGAATCAAAAGTAAGGATCTTCAACGCTGTGATGTCATATGGAATGAGAAAGAATAATTACAATAGCGGTACCCAACTCAACATGTCTAATTACAACTCTCTTTATTCTCTCTTTTATTTTGATTTGTCCTATCAAGCGGATAAAGTAACTAGAGACCCGAAGCAGTTGATATTCAGGTATAAACTGAACGCAAATAGTGCTGCAAATTTCCGTGTCCACGCCGTCGTCCTATATGATGAGACTATCGTCATCGACAAGGTGGGAAATGAATTGGTTATAGTGTAAAAGCATTGATAAGAATGAGACATTCTTAATTCAGATATGTTTTGTAATAGGAAATTATATAACATATATTATATACAAGAAATGACTCAACTTTTTGCAATAAATGTTAAACTATCAGAAAATCAGAAGAATAATATTGGTGATGCTTATCGTAAAAGAGAAACAGTCGTCATAAGGGTAACTAATGACTCTCTTCATGGGAATGACACTCTACATGTCCCAGCTACAGTGAAGAAGAGATTGGAGAAGAATCGGAAATTGAATAAAGGTATGGACATCAAACTTTCCAAGACTAATACCAGAAAGCAAGTTGGTGGTAGTTTGTTGACTTCAACTCTGGCTCTTGCACGTGCATTTGGACCAACCATTGCTAAAACAATGGGATTAGCAACTTTAGCAGGGGCCTCCAGTGCAGGAGCACAGCAAATTGTTAAAAAGATATCCGGAAGAGGACAAACTGGAGGTTTCCTCATTCCACAAAATAAGATTGATAAGCTTATTGCAAACAAACACCTACTAACTGTAAAACAGAAGAAAGATATATTGGACGCTCTTCAAACAGGTTCAGGTGTTCATATAAGACCAACAAAAAATCAATCAGGCGGTTTCCTTGGTACATATGGATGAGATACTAAAAGTTACACTTCAGAGTTAATTCTCTGTTACATCATTTGTGTTCATAGTGCTACGCGGCACAACATTCATATGTACCCTTACTTTCTCTTCGCCGCGATTCATCATCTAAATCGACCCCGACTTTATCTGTCCGACCTCGTAGCTCAGTCGGCAGAGTGACGGTAGATCTAATCCGGAGGTCGTGGGTTCGATTCCCACACGAGGCAAAGAAAAAATCTTTTGACCTCGGTGGGAAT
>CM042756.1:2863359-2887190 GCA_022496165.2 Catalaphyllia jardinei
GGAGGTCGTGGGTTCGATTCCCACCGAGGTCAAAAGATTTTTTCTTTGCCTCGTGTGGTTCCCTGATTCCCTTTACTAGGGCTAACGCCCAGTGGGTTATTCATGGGTTAAATTAGCACTAAAAGTTACACTTCAGAGTTAATTCTCTGTTACATCATTTGTGTTCATAGTGCTACGCGGCACAACATTCATATGTACCCTTACTTTCTCTTCGCCGCGATTCATCATCTAAATCGACCCCGACTTTCTCTGTCCGACCTCGTAGCTCAGTCGGCAGAGTGACGGTAGATCTAATCCGGAGATCATGGGTTCGATTCCCACCGAGGTCAAAAGATTTTTTCTTTGCCTCGTGTGGTTCCCTGGTTTCCTTGGTACTTTACTTTCCAGTATTGGGATTCCAATGGTTTTAAAAGCTTTAACCGGAAGGGGTGCCCCCAAGATTGGATCAACTACCCCACCTTCAAAAGGGGGAAAGGGAGCTCCGAGAATAGGTGCATATAGGTCGCCACCGTTTTTTGGTAGTTGGGGTGACAACCAAGTTGGTATGGGAAAGAAGAGACAAACTAAAAAAAAAAGGAAAGGGGCTACTATTAGGACCAAACAGCCCATTCAATCAAATTCCACATCTAGGAGCAATACTATTAAACCTAAATTCCATGAAGACATCCCATTAAGCAATCATGATCTGTTAAAATGGTGTAGATATCTCAATATCCCAATCAATGATGTTCTATCAAGAGATGGGAAGGTTCCACATAATCATAACCAAGCATTATTTATTTACAATCTTGAATCATCATATATGAGTGGAAGCCATTGGGCAGCTCCTTATGTAAAAGATGGTGTGATAAATTATTTTGATAGTTTTGGTATGCCTCCTTTTCAATAAATGGTAAATCATGCGAAAAGAAAGAATTTAACTCTGCTTCATCAAAATAATCAAATTCAAAATATAAATACAACCACATGTGGATACTTTTGTTTGTACTTTTTGAATGAAATGAATAAGGGGAAGTCGTATCGTGATTTATTAAAAGTGTTCAATATATATGATACAATGGATAATGAAAGATTCATCAAATATTATTTCAAAAATATATAATTTATATATATGAATTGTAAAATAATATTGCGTAAAACAGAAGAAACAAACTGAATGCGTTCCAGGTAGGGAACGATATGCCAAAGCTAAAAATAGGCGCATGATGTTAAAATGCACTTGTGCTGAACGTGGGATAACAAAGACCAAATTCGTAAAAAACACATCATCCCGTTCAGGTGTTAAGTCACCAAACGAAAAACAATTAATGTTGAAAAATGCGTATTGTGGAGTGAAAAAAGCTCCAAAAAACAAGCATCAAGGTAGTGTAGTAGAATGCTTGGATAAAGGTGGAGTAAGATATTACGGTTTGAACAAAATCCCAATAGAAATCATAAAAGCAGAAGAAAGAAAAAAGTCACTTCTCAAAATGAAAAGAAAAGATAAAAGAAAATCAAAAGGTAATAAGGGAAACTAATTGAGCCCTCACAAGATGGGGGCTTACTAGGGGAACAACTGCAAACTCATTCCCGGACTTGCCCAGGAAATTGGTCCGTCAAATAGCCAACCCTCGAAAGTGAGACCGCAGAGCCATTTTACTTCCGATTGCTGCCAAATTTGACAAGTGGGATGATATCATCATTAGCCAATTGCAGGCAAATTTTCAGCCCTTTTCCCCCTATCCCCCCCACCTCAGGAGAATTTTGTAAAGTCAGTGATATTAGTATGCGTAAAATCGTCATGGCGGTCACCGTCGAGGAAACGTTTATTTGCTCAAAACTCGAGGCAGATCATTCGGAGATGGAAGCCAGGGCATTTGGAAGTATAAAGAAAGTAACATGGTCAAGTTGCTGGCTTGTAAGGCCGAAATTATCCACAGGTAAGCTTTTTCATCTGTTACGTGCCATGTGCGAGAATTGCATAAATTATCGGCTCTTCTTACCTCGCATTGTGTCAGGTTCTGTTTTTCATTTCGCTCGCTTTTTTAGCCCGCTGAGGTTATATTTTCGTCTAAATAACCTAGAAAAAGTTCGAAAAAGATTTTCCCATTCAAGTTTCAATTCTCGGACAGTTATTGTGGATTTTTTTTACCGGAATGTCCGATGATGTTATGCTTGTGTGTTTTCGTTGCTATTGGCGACCGCCGCTTCCTTTGTTGCGTAAAAGAGTGAGCAAAGGTCACAAGAAAAAATCTAATTACTTCTGGTTTTGTTCGATTTCGCTGAAACTTTAACATGATGAAGCTGAATAGTTAAAGAATAGATTTATGTTCTGCCGATATGTGGTAGCGATTAACATGTGAGTGATAAAACGCTTCAAACTCGGGGTTTTGGAGAGAGATTTTCGCAAAGCATGAGTTCGGCGTGATTTTGTAATTCGAGATTTTTGTGAACCCTGAAGGTAAAACTATCCAGAAATGCCTACTTCATCGACGATTCAAATGAATATAAGTTCATATATGTTCCTCGAACAATTTCTAGTGGAAAAATATCATTTTCCATAAGCTTTTGGGTTTCAATTTTTTTCCCGCGAAAATTTGTGCCAGGATCTCGGACGAGCTGGTGCTGCAAAGGCTGTTAAATCAGATTTTGTCAAACAAAAAGTGAAAGAGACGGCCAACCAATATCTTGATAAAGCTTAGGACAGTTCCCATCAGATTTATCTAAAAGACTTGATCCAACACATAGTGGTAAAGGATTACCAATACCATTTCCATTTGTTGATTGGAAGAAAGCTTGGAATGTTCTCACTGCACCTGGATTGTTCAAAGGACCTCAAGTGAGAGAAAAAGAGGGTAGAGCCTTGGTTGCTGAATACAAGAGACAATACAAGGCTTACAAAGATGCTGGAGGTAGCAGATCATACAACTCATGGATTAAATGGAAAGGTTATGGTGGAGGGTTAGACATCCATAATGCCATTCTCAAGGTTGCACCCAAAAAGGGTTTTGTGATGCCTGGACATAGGTATACAGGGCCTGGAAACCCTCTTGAAGAGCAACTGAGGTATGATCCCAATACTGGTCAGATACTTGAGCTATATCAACAACCAACAGGTAGAACAGATGCTGTCAGTATGCAGCATGATGTTGATTACTCAGTTTGCGGTAATAAACCAAAAGGTGATCAAGTGAAGTGTAAGAATAAAGCTGATAGTAAGATGGTCAAAGCTCTTGATGCAATTCCTTGGAAAGATCGATACAATAGCTCGCAACGCTATAGCAGCTACATCAAAATTGGGTATGGGTGTGAAGCCAAAAAACGGGAAAAGCCGTCGAGTGAGGAAAACTGGCAAGAAAAATTAGCTGATGAGTTACATACGCCCATAAAACGGAATTTCACTCGGCGGCGTGTAATCACAAATCACATTGATGAAATATGGGCAAGTGATTTGGTTGAAATGCAACAGTTCAGTAAATGGAACAAAGGTTACCGATATCTTCTAATGGTTATTGATGTATTCAGCAAATATGGTTGGATCGTTCCATTGAAAGATAAGAAAGGTGAATCTGTCACTGAAGCATTCAAAACAATATTCAAAGATAAAAGAAAACCACAATATATTTGGGTTGACAAAGGAAAAGAGTTCTATAACAAACATTTGAAAGACCTATTAAAGAAAAATGGGATACAAATGTACTCAACTGAGAATGAAGAGAAGTCATCAGTAGTTGAAAGATGGAATAGGACAATTAAATCTAAAATGTGGAAACAGTTCACAGTTCAAGGTAATACAATGTATCTAGACATGTTACCTGAACTAGTAAAACAATACAACAACACAAAACATTCAAGCATAAAAATGACACCAGTTGAAGCTTCAAAGAAAAAGAATGAGGGTATAGTTTACTTCAATATATATGGTGAAATGGAAACATCAAAACAGAAACCAAAATATAAAATAGGTGATCAGGTCCGAATATCTAAGTACAAACGGAATGTGTTTGATAAGGGTTATACACCAAATTGGACAGAAGAAATGTTCACAGTTGATAAGATCCTATACACTAATCCAATCAGATACAAAATAAAGGATCTCAGAAATGAAGATATTCAAGGGAATTTCTATGAACCTGAATTATTAAAAGCCAAACAGGATGTTTTTCGTATTGATAAAGTCATTCGGAGGAACTATAAGAAGAAACAAGCTTTAGTTAAATGGAAGGGATACAGTGATGATTTCAACAGTTGGATTCCAATGAAGGATTTAGGAAATATATGAAAGTGTTTTAAATGTTTGTTGAGTGATATAAGTTGTATATATCAATACAATTTATATTGTATAACAATCACAGCAAACGCTGTTATTCACTATCTATCGGTGGTTAAAAATATCATTACTTTTGTCTATTACACTTTTTTCTGTGGTAATACTTGGTGTTATTTTTGATGACTTTGCTGCAATTGGGGCATTTGTATTCTTTGTTCCACCATTCCAATCTGTGTTTCTTTTTGTCTTCATCTGATACTTTTCGCGGTCTGATATTGGCCGATTTTTTGCAATCAGCTGATAAGTCTTCTTGTTTGATATATTCGAATGTATAGGAATGGCCATCTTTCTTTGACACACCTGATTTGCAACCATAATAACCTTCACAAACCCTTTTACCTAAACTAGCAAAGATTCCAAGATGTTGTTGGACTGCGTATAAACTGTTGAAATATGAAACTTCATTTGTATTTTTGTTGGCAACTTTGACGCATTTTCTATTCTTATGATTTTGAGAAATAAAAGTATAATCTCGGTTTTTTGCTGATTTCTTGCAGTTTTCTGATCTAGTCAAAAGTTGGAGATTGGATAACTGATTATCCTCCTTGTTTTCATTAATATGGTCAATCTCTTTGCCCTTGGGTATGGATCCATTGTGACATTCATATATGAATCGATGAACGTGATAAGTCTTGAACCCAGATTGACCATGTTTTCTCACGCGGCAAATCATGTAACCATTATTTTTCTTTTTACCTTTGTGGGGCACTTTCTTAATGATATTAATCACATATCCATCTTCAGATCCAGCGTATAAGTCATAAGTTGGGTGAGTAGTGTAAACGCATTCGTCAACTATAATTTTCGTCATTATAATATAAAATATATAACAAATCTTTATATCAAAATCAAAAACAAAATTTCCGTTAAGGCTTAAAGATTTGGCACATTATAAAATTATGGAAAAAATGCAAAGAAAAATTATCTCAACATATAGTATGAACAACCGCGATCTCTCAAAACTAACCAAATCTCAACTGATCAATTTAATATTGAAGCAGAATGACAAAATAAAGCTATTGTTTCAGCAAAATATGAAACAGCAGCCTAAAAAGAACAATATAATTCTTCCACCACCAGAGTTCAGGAATAATTACAAACCAATTCCAGCTCCCAGGAAGAATGTAAAACAGATGGTACAAGAATATGAAAACAATATCATTAATCCACCATTAGAATTTAGGGATAAACCAACACCTTTACCAAGGACCAAGAAACCAGTCCCAGCTCCGAGGACTAATAAACCGGTCCCAACCCCTATGACCAAAATAGAAGAAACTGCTAGAGCTCTGAAGGGTTACACAAAGTCCTTCGAAATCAGCATCAGAAATAATAAAGATCCTCTTGAGCAACTGCAAAACACAAGAAAAGCAGTTGAATATCATATTGTTAGGATGTTTACATCTATGAAAGATCTAAAATTCGTTGAAACTCTTGTGGTAACTTTCAAAAAATTAGCAAAAGATGAAATAATATACAAAACCGCTTACTTTAATACCAAACCTCTTACCATCATCAACAACACAGAAAACCCTAGAGCATTACAGTTATCAAAACAACAAATCCTGAATATGATAGCTCAATGGATTTCTGAAGGTTCTGGTTGGACTATTGAATCCGTTGACAATCATTATATCAATATCGTACAATATAAGCCAATGAAAGGCTCATCATTTATTGAACTTCCCCCAGAACTCAGAAACAGTAAAAAAGGATTGATCAATATGAAAAATGAGGATAATGAATGTTTCCGATGGTGCCACATCAGACGATTAAATCCTCAAGATAAAGATCCACAGAGGATCAAAAAATCAGATAAGGAATATGTTAAAAATTTAGATTATTCAGGAATTGAATTTCCAGTAACTACAAAGCAATACAATAAAATTGAAAAGCAAAATGAGATCAATATTAATGGCTTTGGATATGAAAACAAACAACGATATCCCATCTATGTGTCAAAAGAAAAATATGACAAACATATGGATTTATTCTTAATAACTGAAAATGATAATAAACATTATGTTTTAATTAAAGATTTCAACAGGTTCATGTTCAACCAAACGAAGTATGAACATAGGAAGCACTTCTGTATGTATTGTCTCCAGTGCTTCAGCTCTGAAAGAGTCTTGAACAATCATAAAGATAATTGCATTCAAGTAAATGGAGCACAAGCAGTGAAAATGCCTGACGAAGACAATAATATCCTAAAATACATTAATCATAATAAAGAACAGCCTGTGCTATTTGTAATTTATGCAGACTTTGAGGCCTTAACAGAAAAGATATCTGGTTGCCAACCCAATAATAATAAATCATATACAGAGGTATACCAGAAGCATACAGACTGTGGCTACGGCTATAAGGTTGTCTGTTGTTATAATTATAAATATAGCAAGCCGGTTAAAATATATCGAGGTGAAAAAGCAGTTTTCAAATTCATGGAAGCAATGTTAGAAGAAGTTAAATATTGTAAGAAGATTATTAGAAGAGATTTCAAACAATTGTTGGAAACAAATAATGGAGAAATTAAAATACCTGTTATATTCCATAATCTCCGTGGTTATGACTCTCATTTCATTATGCAAGAGATTGGAGCCATTGTTAAGAATAATGCATTCATAAATAAAAAACATCAATGCTATACCCAACAATATGGAGAAATATATGGCGTTCATGCTTGGCAATAGCTTAGTTCTATAGCATTTTAAATGATGAACATATATCTGATGAAGATTATGAACATGCTCAAAATATTTGGAATAAATTATCTCTAAAAAATATGGGAGAGTATCATGATTTATATTTGAAATCAGATATTCTATTATTAGCCGATGTATTTGAGAATTTCAGGAAAACATGTTTAGAATATTACAAATTAGACCCATGCCATTATTTCACCTCTCCAGGTCTGTCGTGGGATGCCATGCTAAAGATGACTCGCCTTGAATTAGAGCTCATGACTGATATTGATATGTTTCAGTTCATTGAAATAGGCATGCGTGGTGGTATTAGTTATATTGCTAATCGTTATGGTAAAGCAAATAATAAATATATGAAAGAATACAATAAGAAAGCACCATCAAAGTATATTATGTATCTTGATGCAAATAATTTATACGGTTGGGCTATGAGTCAGTATCTCCCAACAGGTGGATTCAGATGGATGATACAAAAACAAATTGATAAATTAGATTTGGCTAAGTATAAAGAAGACAGTAATAAAGGATTGATATTAGAAGTAGATCTCAAATATCCCAAAAAATTACATGATCTACACAATGATTATCTACTAGCAGCAGAAAAGGTGGAAGTAACAAATGATATGCTATCTGATTACTGCAAAAAATATCTGAGAAATATAATACATCAACCGGTCTGGTTCACAAGCCTATACCAACCTTGGGGAAAAAAGAAAAGTACGTTTTACATTACAGGAACCTCCAATTATATATGGATCTTGGTTTGAAGGTCACTAAAGTCCATCGAGTACTAAAGTTCAATCAATCCCCTTGGCTAAAACAGTATATCGATTTCAATACCGAGAAACGGAAAAATGCTAAGAATGCTTTTGAAAAGGATTTCTTCAAGCTGATGAATAACAGCGTATTTGGAAAAACGATGGAAAATATCAGAAAGCGAGTAGATGTGAGATTGGTAACTGATGAGAAAAAAACTGTTAAAATTAACCACTAAGCCAACCTATGTTAGCAGTAAGATCGTCAATGAAAATCTGGTGGCTGTACATAAAATCAAAGAAAGACTTACTCTAAACAGGCCAGCATATATTGGGATGTCCATCTTAGATCTTAGTAAGACTTTGATGTATGATTTCCATTACAACTATATTAAAGAGAAATATGGAAGCAAAGCCAAGTTGCTATTTACAGACACAGACAGCTTAACCTATGAAATTGAAGCTGGTGATGTATGCCAAGACTTTTGGAATGATAAGCATAAGTTTGATAATAGTGACTACCCCTGAAAGAGAAACTATGAATTTTATTTTTAGTGGTAGCACTAGAGCAATCACTGTAACACATCCTCATTTCCAGTGTCAGGATCTTAATTTTTGGACTATCTATGTGTCAGATTCTCCTTTTACCATAGAGAGAGCTTTAATAACTAAAAATTTATATAATATTGGTGGCGATGCTTATTCTGATGTTATTAAATATGAACAGAGTGAGGGAACAATAATTTAAGAATATTATTTATAGTTATAATATATGGGTATTAGTAATGCACAACGAAAAGCAGAAGTAAAAGCATTGAAAGGTGAAAAGGGAGATAGAGGTATAGGTTTCACTTTGACAGCCGACCAGCATTACCATATTAAAAACAAAAGATTAACTATCCGCTCCAGTAGATAACAGTGACGCGACCACTAAAAAATTCGTCACGGATTTATTAAAAAATAAAGCCGGAACTACATATGTAAACAATGAGCTAGCTAAAAAAGCCAATAAGACAGACGTTCAGACATTATTAGGAGATCAGTTAGAAGCGAGCGATCTGAACATTATAAATAACACTTTGACTGTGCATCAAAACAATAAAGCCGAAAAGAGTTATGTAGACTACCAATTAGCAGGTAAAGTTAACTTAACAGATTTTAACACAGCTATAAATCTGAAAGGAAATGCTTCAGACATAACAACCCTATCTAATACAATAGATTCACTCGAGAGAAACAAAACAGACAGCGCAGATTTTAACGCTCTAATTGCTAATATAAATGACTATATTACCTTTCCGAAACCAAAAGTTACCATCCATGCCGAAGAAAATGGACCTCTCTCTTACAATGCTTTTGAATGGTCTTTTGGAAATGGAGCAACTGGTCAAAACTATGGCTTTCCAATTCCTACTCTAGAATTTTATATGGTGCTTTGTCATCTACTTTAAACAATAACGCTCCTGAATTAATTGTAGTAGAAGTAATTGTAAATGGTAATGAAGTAGGAAACGAATATTATATTACAAAACCTTCTGGACATTTCTCAACTACAGCTGCTTTTAATCAACCTATTGAATTAAGTCCAGGTGATAGAGTTAATTTTAGAAGTAAAACTAACAGCAATGTCACACATAGCATAATAAGTCTAATTATAGAGGAAATAGGAAATACGTCACAAAAGGCACATACCTGAAGTCCTTAGAAACGCGCAATGTTGTGATAAAATAAAATTGAAACATTTTTTTTTCAGTCGCGTCGTTTTTCGGGGGCGCTCAGGAATGCATTGTTCATAATCAATTCAACAGCTCTTCACATTTATAAATAATTTTCCTGTAATTATTCATAAATATGACTAGAAAAAAATTGCGATTTCAATCATATTTCACCAGACTTGAATAGCGATCAAATCAATGAATTGATGGGTTATTACAAAACAATTCATCGAAAATGGTTTTTATATAACAAAGCTCATAGGTATTACAGAAATATTAAATATACAGCAAGATTGTTTTCAGGAGCCATTGCCGGAGGCGGTATTGTATCAGCTATTGTCTCAGGATCTATTTTGACTATTATTTCTCTTGGTGGTTCTCTGCTAATTGAATGTTTGCTTGACTATAAGAACGTTAATGAAAACATGAATAACTGCAAGTATGCTTTCCAGAGCTATGCTCATATTCTCGTTAGAATAAAGAGTGCACTAAGGCGAGGTAGCTTTAATAATGCAGATCTTATTACTTATATTGCTAATTTAGATAATTTCTTTGTTGATATTTGTCCTTATGTTGGTAAGTATGAAAAGTACTATTATAAAAAGTATAGTGAATAATAAAAATGAGTATCTATTTTATATTATATGGATTGTGAAGCAGAAGCAACAATAGCAAGGTCTTATTATAAGTTTCAGAACAATCTTATGATAATGCCTAAAATTATTCCTTATGGTAATAAAGCAATAAATGATTATAAAAGAGAACCTAGATCAAAAATTATAAATGGTGTTAAACAAACTATAGTAAAAGAAGGCGTTGAATATACTAAAAATGGCAACTATGTATATATTGATCCTAAAACAAAAAATGAGACCACATTTTTTAATATGCATGGTGCTGAATACTCACTAATTAGTTATGGTTATAGATGTATGAAAACTAAAAATCGTTTATATGTTCAAGCTATTTCAGAAGAAGCCATTGAAAAAGAAAGAAAAAAACAACAACGTAATGAACGTTTTAGATGGATGAAACAACATGGTATTTTATAATTTATTTTTTGCTTTTGTCTTTTACAAATATTTTTTATCATACCCAATAGGTTTATTTACACTCACCACCAATAGAGCATTCATACCTCACAATATTTTTAGCCAAATATTAAAAGGTGTGTCGCCGACCTACTATACTACACCCCCTCACAAAATTTTGGCCAAATAAAAAAGGTGTGCCAGAAACCTCAACCCCCTCCCCCCCATACTACTTTTTTGCGTGCTTCCTTTTTAACCCGTAGCATATTGATTAAATAGATCCTGACAATTACCGTCTATTAAGCGCAAAAACAGAAACAGAAGACACCTTCAAATGGCATTACCTGTCTATCGAAAGTGGAAACAGGGGTTAAGAGCACAGTGGATTTCGGGATGGGGAGGGAGTTTTCCCCTACAAACGCTATTTCAAACGACACTGTTTTGAGCTTGAAATGTGGTATTCATACGAGGAATGCGTAGAAGGAAATGAATTGCCTTAGATTTATATGGAAAATTCCTCTTCAAGTGAAACTGACTCACAGAAAATAAATAGGAAATGTTAGACCATGCCCTGATTGCTTACTGCATAAACTGCTCTCCACAGGATATATTAATATCCGCTGGATAACCTGGTTTGTTTTGTCAAAACCAATCCATTGGATAATGATTTACAGTCAGATAGTGTTATCCGTTCTTCAAACAACTGCCTCCAGTTCTGTATTGGAATATTAAAAATCGTGAAAGAGGATATAGGTCCTATGTCCCGCCCTCCAACTATTTATGTTTAAGTAAATATTTTCTACTTCGCCGGCCTGCGAAAGTTTCAATACGTTTTACCCGCACTGGACCAGACAAAATCTCATTTTTTCTAACCGAAGGGTATTTCCTTGTGGAGATCTCGATTGAAATATTTAGACTTTGTTTTAATATCAAAAATAACAATTAAGATGTGGAAATGCCCACGCAGCTAGAATATACAATGTAATGTTGTAAATCTTTTCTTTTTTCATATCTCCAGGATGCGTTCAGCGGTTGCCAGATCCTGACATACTCACACAAGGTTCATAGGGAGTGCGCCATTGCAATGATACAAAGCGGCGTGTATGTATAATTGAAATGTCTTCATGCTCAACAGGGCCTGATATATTTTTTGGCGATATTCGCCTCTCTGTCTCTGATAATTTAACAAAACGTATTGAGTTCCGTATGATCTCAGTGTTATGTTAGCAGCCTTGGTAAACGAATAACGAGGGGATTAATTGAACTGCCTATGGCATGCCTCAGTCCAACTCGAGCATCGACTGACTAAGTTCTAGGCTCGAGTACTTCAAATCAGTTTATGACTTTGACATAGAGAATACAATTTTTATTACTTCATAAATTGTGCAAAAATCAATGCTTTTTAATACTTGCTATCAGCATTATTGCCAACGAGCCAGCCTAGCGAAGACGCTCGGCTTTCGAGGCGGCAGAGAAAAGTGCCGCGCGAATAATGGCTTATGCGAAAAAAATTCTCGATCGGCCTTGCATAGTGTAAGCGTAAGGTGCAAGATGCAACAATGGCTCAGTTTAAGCCAATGGCAAGGACGGAACTATTCGAGCCATTGTAGTTTTTAGCCAATCAGGAGGCGCGTTACATCCTGACTTGTCTCGTGAAGGTGATTGTTTTTCTTTGCTGTTGTGTTTATCCAACTGTGAACAATTTCATAGTCTCAAAATATATCGAACTAGCGTGTTTTCTTTCTCACTTTATCGAACTGAAACTTCAATCGGGGAGCGTGCCCTTTACAAAACTCTTCATCTACTTCGAATTTTGAGGAAAACTGTTAGACAAGAGCAAATCCAAGACACAAAATGGGGACCAAACCGAACCAGCGTGTTCGCCACAGAATTGAACGAGTGTGTTAATGGATCGAAACAGTGTATTCCTTCTCTGTTTACCTATATCGAACGGAAAGTTCCATCGGGCAGTGTGTTCACCAGTCGAACCAGTAGAGCAAATGCAGTGTTCAAATCTAGCACATCGAACTGAAGGTTCAGTCGGCAGTGTTTCTGAACTGAACTGAACGAGTGTGTTTTTCATGCAGTCGAATCCACTGTGCAAAACACAAATCGGACCTGTTTGCCACAGAATTAAACGAGCGTGTGCATCAATCAAACTAGCGTGTTCACTTCCACTTTGACTTTGCCCATCACATTGAACTGAAAGTTCGACCGAGCAGAAGCGATACATTGCAAAACTCTTGATATTCAGGGTACTCCTCGAATTCTCAATATCTTACCTTACTGGATTGCGTGACTAACGTTTCCTGCCGGTAAACGCGTTATAAATTTCTCTCGGTGATGTTTGCAACAGAAGAGAACCAAAAATCCGTCATGTCGTATTAATAAACCCCTTATTTTACCACAAATTATTTGTTCGTTGGCACTTTAGCGATAGGTATACCTAGTGTGTTGAGGAATATTCTCATTGAAATAGCTTCACGTGAGGTATCAAGGTAAGCCTAGATAAATCGAATTTCTTTTGTTTCCTTCACAGTCGCAGTTGTCCAATCTGTCGTCATCCGCTGTACAGTCAGTCAGTAGGCACCGAGTAAAATGGCTCCAATGGAAAACAGGAGCCTTTTGTATTACTATATTATTACGAACCGGAATAGCAGGATAGTCTCTCGCTTAAATAACACCATCATGACTCCAAATTGTTTTAGCTTGGTAACTTTTAAAGTTTAATTTTGTTGATTTTGTTGTACTGACACAAATGGGAAACGTAAACAAATGAAAGGAATATTTTATTGTTATTACATTTTAGTTAACCATATCCTTGACAGTCAGGGATTGCCTAAAATCTCGTGTCGATATATAAAGAAAGGCATTTGGTTAATTAGTGGTTCATCATGTTCTCCCTGAGACTAGGTTTACACTAGAGGAGATTTTTCCAGATTCTTAGATGTTTCCGGATTCATCAATTTTAGAGTATTCGGATCAGTAAGCGTTTACACTAAAAGGATATTCGGATTTCTAACCGTTTACACAGGACGACAACTCCGGGAACATTCAGGATGAAATGGTTAACAAGCTATCATCCAAATCATGTTTTCGATCGTGCCATCGTAGTTTCCGATAAAGTGGGGAGGACGTCAACATTGTTTGCGCCACCTTTTCAGTTTCTGAGGAATATAGCATTACCCATTACAAATTAAAAGACTACCTGGACCTATGACAGAACGTGGAGGCAACCAGCGACTGCCATCAATGGCCATATATACGACTACGAGTTTGGATTCCTTTGGATTGCTAGATTCGCCAGTTTAGTTTAGCCGCAAACTCAAAATATCGCTGGCGGAAAAATATCCGGATTCGAGAGAAAAGCGTTTACACGGCATAATTGTCCGGATTCAAAAGTTTTTGGATTCAAAGTTCCCACTTTAGATTCCGGATTCAAAATCTCCGGAGACATGACCAAACCGGGATGTTTTCATTTCGGATTCGTCCTCTTGTGTGTAAACGGCAAAACCTTCCGGTACTAAAACGTTCCGGATTCATCAGGAATCCGGAACAATTTCCTCTCGTGTAAACCTAGTCTGAGTTGTATATAAACGATTACAACTTCAAAGTATAAACGAATATTGTGTAGTTTGTGATAGCTATTTCATATATAGCCTGTTAATATGGACACGGTTCTCAGTATTGACGCCCGAACTTAGCGGATAACTATTTCGGCCACAAGTTGGGTGGTTATTAGCAAATAGACGGTCTTTGACTTAATGATTGTTCCATTAACAGCGTTAAAGCTGATTCTAAAAAGTATGTATCTGATATATTGAAAACTTGGGGCACGAAAAACATCACAGAATTTTTGGTTTGGCTTACGGTGTATTAGTTCACGTCTAGAATAAAACAACGCATGCTATAGAATAAAGTTGAGATACTTAAGACCGGACCAATTTTTAGAAAAACCACTTAAGTTATTGATAGTGTTTGATATATAATAACTTTAGATTTTTGTCAGTTACGAATTGAGGAGCGCTCTAGCGTCTTCAAATTAGTAGGTGTATATCTGAACTAAATCAAGATATGAGAGAAATAAAAAACAAGGGAAAAGGGAGACAGAAAAATCTTTAGATAGAATTTAAAGCCTTTAATAGAAATAGGACGCCGCCACTTAAAAGCGGTCGGCTGCGTAGAGTTAAAAGAAAGTCATCGAAGTATTGAAACCAGTTTTAAGTAGATGAAGGTCTGTTTAACTTTGAGTGGAAGAATATGAAAGAGAAAGCCAAAAAAAAAAGCAGGAAAAAATGGCAAAAAAAAATGCAAAAAGGATAAAAAAATAAAACGTTACAAATCAAAAGCTACAAGAATATGAAAGAAAAAAGCCAAAAAACACACACACAATAACATTGTAAAAAGGAACAAAAAAGAACATTAAAAATCAAAACCTACCATGAGCTTGGAACTCCGTCCACCAATTGAATTTCTCGAGATCGTTAAAGCAAGCAAATGTGAAATGATAAAAATTCAGTCACGAGAGCTCTTTGAGATGACTCGAGATGTTCAAAATTGAGAATATGATGAAAAACGATGAAAGCTTTCCGAAATCCGAAGTGAAATGACAAACTGACCGTGAAAATACGAAGTCCTTTCCGTGGTATACAACATAAGTTTTAAACTGACAAACAATACTTACTCTAGATCTAAGTAAGTTAACTTTGCTGTTGTGAGAAGCGTAAAGTGTAGTATTGTTTATTAGTGTCAAAAATCAATTTCATTTTATGCTAGTGAATGGATAGGATTGTACTAATAGATTTTAGCAGTGATTTTTAATGCGTGACAGTTTCTTGTGTGACTTGTTTTAGCTCTTAACACGTATTTACACAGGTAGCTTTTTGAAGGTTCTCGTCTTCTTACCAATTTCAAGATATATATAATGTAGCTTTTTGATTAATAGCTAAAATATTATAGGTTTTAAGTAGGTTTAATAGTCAAGATGCATCGCAAACTTCAAATTATTAAGTTGGCAATGAGAATCAGAGTGAGAAACAAGTTTCTAATATTGAGGAGTTTAATGTCAGCAACTTGATCAGAGACGGACCAGTGCATTTACTGAATTGCTCCATATCACCGTTCCGCTCCTGAACTTAATTAAGTACAATCGTGTGAAGTTTGCGATAGTGTTTTTCTCACTTTTAGGAGTTTTTCTCATTGTAAAGAGACTTCTCGGGTTAGAACATTCAGGATCAAGGAGGAGGGACAATTCTCGTTCAAGGCAAGATTATCCAGAGCGAAATTCCATGGGCAGTATATCAACAAAAGTACTTGCGTGCCTCAATGAGGACAAAAACGGAACCAAGCAAGACAACAACAACAATCCTTATTCACGCTATTCAGGTACATAAGAAAGTTAGACAAGAAAAAATTAAAAAAACTATAGAAAACCAAATGATAGCGAGTACAATTTGAGTCAGTGTGCAACAGCCAAAGTAGCAAAGCTTTCGAGTTGGCTGCTGCTTATCAAGAAATAAAGAAACGAACGAAGGAAACAAATAAGACTTGTACTTGTGCTCCGGCTGGAAAAAAATCCACGCTGGAAACTTTTTCCCTCTCCCCTTGATTTCTGAAAAATGGTCCACACTTGTATAAGACAGTGATCTATCGTTAGTTTTAGCATGATTGTAGCTGAGAAAGTTTTTACTCTTTAGACAATTTGTCCAACGGCCTTTACTGATTTTATAACTCCTATCAGGTTTGAGTTTGAAATGTTTTTAACAAACGAAGATCTCGGTCTTTCAGTTCAAGGGATCAGTTATTATCATTTTGTGTGTCGATGACAGCATTTTTAATCTCTTGTTAAGACTTAAGTATTTAAGTCCTTTACACAAGTCTTATTGTCTTCCCCAGTCTTTCTCGGCCTACCTAAAATATACACTCCTGTGCTGTTAAATCAGTAAAACGAGAAACAATTAATCAGTCAGATATGTTGGACAATTTGTTTAAAGAACGCTACATTAATACAATACATTAGCTTCAAAGTAAGTGTCAGCGTTTAGATGAGTGCAATTTATGCTTATTTGATGATGTAATAACAGCAGTAATAAATGATTTTTGTGGGGGCTTCAGTCTCCACTATGCTACCATGGCCGGAAGTAGTATAGTAGTTGGGGGTACCAGCACATTTTCCATATTGTTGGAGGTTCTGACACTTTTTTATCCGCGCTTTTATTCTCAACTATTTCTCCAACAATTAATCAACTGCTGGAAAAGCCTAAGATTAAAAAAAACAAAACCATAAACCAAAATCTGAACCAAACCGTAAACCAAAATATGAACCATCACCATTAACCTAACCTGTAACCATCACCATTAACCAAACCTGTGACATAACATGTAACATAACCTGTAACATAACATGTAACATAACCTGTAACAGAACATGTAACATAACCTGTAACATAACCTGTAACATAACCTGTAACATAACATGTAACATGACATGTAACATGACATGTGACATAACATGTAACATAACATGTAACATAACCTGTAACATAACATGTAACATAACATGTAACATAACCTGTGACATAACATGTAACCAAACCTGTAACCAAAATCTGAACCAAGACCAAAACCCGGGACATCGGTCTGGGACCAAAACCTTCAATCATTATTGGGACCAATACTGAAACTAATACTGGGATTAATATGAGAATAAGAGTTGGGACCAATACTGGGACTAATACTCGGACCAATGTGAGAATAAGAGTTGGGACCAATACTGGGACTAATACTGGGACCAATATGAGAATAAGACTTGGGACCTAACTGGGACTAATACTGGGACCAATATGAGAATTAAGGAATGTGACTAATGTTTGATATTATAATGTCCGTATGCATAGCTTGTTATTCCATCTTCATATATATATCTTTTGTCATCGAAACAGCTGAGTGATACTTTGTTGATTTCATAACTACCAAGTTCATGATTTTCACTTCTGATTGTTTTCATCTTATGATACATCTGTTTAATATTGCAGAGTGTATCTTTGTAGTTTTAATGTGTGATGTCCTTTTTGATGACATTCTTTTTGATACCTTTGGCAGTCTTTCCTTCTTGTTGATTATCCTTAATATAACTATACATTTTCAATCGTAGACCAACGAATTCACAAATGGGGACTCCTGCGGCTTCATCTTTGAATTTACCAATTACTTTTTTATTTGTCTTGTCGAAATAAGGTGAGCTCTCAGAGTAGTCACTATTATCAAACTTATGCTTATCATTCATGAAGTCTTGATACACATCCTCAGCTTCTATTTCATAAGTCAAGCTATCAGTATCAGTGAATAGAAGCTTGGCTTTGTCTCCATAATTTCTTTTTAATGTAGCTATAATGAAAATCATACATTAACGTCTTACTAAGACCTAAGATGCACATACCCACATATGCTGGCCTGTTAAGGGAAAGTGTTTCTCTTATGCACAGCCACCAGATTCTCATTGAAGATCTTACTGCTGACATAAGTTGGCTTACTGGTTGATTTTAGCAGTTTCTTCTCATCAGTAACTAATCTAACATCTACTCGCTTTTTGAGATTTTCCATCGTTTTACCAAATACGCTGTTATTCATCAGCTTGAAGAAATCCTTTTCAAAGGCATTCTTAGAATTCTTACGTTTCTCGGCATTGAAATCAATATCTTGCTTTAACCAAGAGGATTGATTGAACTCAAGTACTCGATGGACTTTGGTAACCTTCAAACCGAGATCAATATATAATTGGAGGTTCCTGTAATGCAATAAATACCTTTCTTTCTTCCCTAAAGTTTGTATAAGCTTGTGGACCAGACCGGTTGATATATTATATTTCTCAGATATGTTTTTGCAATACTCAGATAACATATCATTGGTTACTTTCACCTTTTCTGCTGCAAGCGGATAATCATTTTGAAGAACATGTAATTCTTCTGGATACTCAAGATCAACTTCTGCTATGAAACCTTTCTCACTATCTTCTTTATACTTGGCAAGGTCTATCTTATTGATCTGCTTTTCAGTCATCCATTTGAATCCACCTGTTGGTAGAAACCATAAAGGTTATTAGCATCAAGATACATGATACTTGGAGGGCGCCTTCTCATCATATTCTTTCATATATTTATTGTTTGCTTTACCATAACGATTGGCCAATATAGCTAATACCACCTCGCAGGCCTTTCTCAATGAACTGAAACATATCAATGTCGGTCATGAGCTCTAATTTGATGTCAGTCATCTTTAGCATAGCATCCCATGACAAACCAGAAGATGTGAAATAATGGCATGGTTCTAGTTTGTCATATTCAAGACATGTTCTCCTGAAGTTTTCAAATACATCAGCTAACAGGAGGATGTCAGATGCAAGGTATAAGTCATGGTACTCTCCCATATTTTTGAGAGAAAATGTATTCCACACATCTTGAGCATGTTCATAGTCTTCATCTGATATATGTTCATTGTTTAAAATACTGTGAAATGCTTCTTTTGATAGAAGTTGTTCTTTGAACTTATCAAAACTGTCCATATAGTCATAGGGGTAAACTCCCTTTTTTGGTCATTAGATCTAGCTCTTTACCCTCAAAAACTCAGAGGTGTATTTCAATGATTCTCTCGGTACATTACTCACTAGTTTTTTAAGACTGGAACTCATGAATTGGAAACTATCAAGGAAAGTCAAGTGATTGCCAAGTATGAAAGCCATATACTTTTCCATACTATTAGGTATGGCATTGATATTCATCTGTTGCTCCTCTCCTTTCTTATTTGTATATGTATTTTTCTTAACAATGGCTCCAATCTCTTGCATTATAAAATGAGAGTCATACCCACGGAGATTAGGAAATATAACAGGTATTTTTGCTTCTTCGGGGTTTACTCTGAGTTTCAAATTACAACCTTGATGGGCTGAGCCTCTATATTTACCGTTGATATGACAGTGGTCTCGAACTCGAATATCTCCATCAGTATATTTTTTATTACAAATATGACATTCTTCAGCTTTTTGAAATTGCTCTTTGTCTTCTTTCGTCATTCTCAATGGTTTGTTGAATTCTTTTTTCATAGCCTTCTTACAATATTTGACTTCTTCAAGCATGGCTTCCATGAATTGTAAACCGCCTTTTCACCTCTATACGTTTTAGTAGGTTTGCTATATTCATCATCATAGCAACAGACAACCTTATAACCGTATCCACAGTCTGTATGCTTCTGGTATGCCTCTGTATTTGATTTATCATTATTAGTTGGCAACCAGATATCTTTTTTGTTATAGCCTCAAAGTCAGCGTAGATTACAAATGGTACGGGGCTGTTGTTTGTGGAAGTTGTCGAATTTTAATATGTTGTTATCCTTATTAGGCATTTTTACTGCTTGTGTTCCATTTACTTGATTGCAATTATCTTTATGATTGTTCAAGACTCTTTCAGAGCTGAAACACTGAAGACAACGCATACAGAAGTGCTTTCTTTCTTTGTGTTTTGTTTTGTTGAACATGGGATATGGTTGTTTGTTTTCATATCCATATACATTGATGTTGATCTCATTTTGCTTTTCAATTTTGTTGTATTGCTTAGTGGTTACTGGGAATTCAATTCCTGAATAATCTAAATTTTCAACATATTCCTTGTCTGATTTTTTTGCGAATCTTTATCTTATTCATTATCCTCATTTTTCATGTTGATCAATCCCTTTGCGCTGTTTCTAAGTTCTTTAGGAAGTTCAATATATGATGAGTCTTTCATTGGTTGATATTGTACAATATTAAGGTAATGATTGTCAACAGATTCAATAGCCCAACCGGAACCTTCAGATACCCATTGAGCTATCATGTTTAAGATTAGCTGTTTTGATAATTGTAACGCTTCATGGATTTCTGTGCTGTTGATGATGGTTTGAGGTTTACTATTGAAGTGTGCGGTTTTATACACCATTTCATTATTTGCTAATTTTTTTGAATGTCACCTTTAGCGTTTCAACGAATTTCCAACCTTTCACATCTGTGAGAATGTTTGTGACATGATATTCGATGGCTTTTCTTGTGCTTTGTAGTTGTTCAAGCGGGTCTATGTTGTTATTGATGCTGATTTCAAAAGACTTTGTGTAGCCTTTCAGAGCTTTGGTAACTTGCTCTATTTTAGTCCTTGGTAATGGGATTGGCTTTTTGGTTCTTGGTAATGGGATTGGTTTGTAATCATCCCTAAATTCCGATGGTGGCTGAATTATGTTGTCTTCATAATCCTGCACCATCTGCTTTACATTTTTCCTTGGTGATGGGACTGGTTTTTGTGTTTCAACCTGCTGCTTCATGTCGCGTGACAGCAGTTTCTTTATTTGTAAATCTTTTTTGATTAGTAGACTAATCAATTTAGATTTGGTGAGTTTTGAGAGAGAGCGGGTGTTCATACTATTAGTTGAGATAATTTTTTCCATTCTATATTAAATATAAAATACATACACATTTTTGTATAATATATAAAGTGCCAAATCTCTAAGTCACTTTTTGAATAAAAAATTTGATAAATGATATAAAGATATGTGTTGTATATATGAAATAATTCATATTTGAACTGCGGTTATAGCTGCAAGTGAAGTATGATCCTCGCAGTAATTTTTTCCAATTTAAGCAACTGGAAAGAAGAAGCCTGAAAAAAATCAGGGCTTCAACGGGATTCGAACCCATGACCTTCGCGATACCGGTGCGATGCTCTACCAACTGAGCTATGAAGCCACACATCGGGAGCAAGGTCAAATTATTGAGTTCATATTTTCCCGTGCAGTGAAGTTATGTGTTGTATATATGAAGTAATTCATATTTGAACTGCGGTTCAACGCAGTTCAAATATGAATTATTTCATATATACAACACATAACTTCACTGCACGGGAAAATATGAACTCAATAATTTGACCTTGCTCCCAATGTGTGGCTTCATAGCTCAGTTGGTAGAGCATCGCACCGGTATCGCGAAGGTCATGGGTTCGAATCCCGTTGAAGCCCTGATTTTTTTCAGGCTTCTTCTTTCCAGTTGCTTAAATTGAAAATTTACTGCGAGGATCATACTTCACTTGCAGATATAAAGATATGTTATATAATTTATATTATAATGACAACAATTACAATTAACGAATGCGTTTATTCTGTTCATCCAATCTATAACCTATTTGCTGGTTCGAAAGATGGAAATGTAATTAATATCATCAAACAAGTACCCCAAAAGGTAAATAAGACTCATAGAGGTTATTTGTGTGAGAAAACATGGCCAATCTGGAGTCAAGGGTTATCAAGTCCATCGTTTTATATGGGAATGTTTCAATGGTATTATACCAGATGGGAAGGTCCTGTTTGGCTTTTAATAATTCAGGTTCATAGAAACTCCCTTGAATATCTTCACCTCTGAGATCTTTTAATTTGTATGTTATTGGATTAGTGTATTGGATCTTATCAACTGTGAACACTTCTTCTGTCCAGTTTGGTGTATAACCCTTATCGAACACATTCCGTTTGTACTTAGATATTCGGACCTTATCATCTATTTTAAATTTTGGTTTCTGTTTTGATGTTTCCATATCACCATATAGATTGAAGTAAACTGTACCCTCATTCTTTTTCTTTGAAGCCTCAACCGGTGTCATTTTTATGCTTGAATGTATTGTGTTATTGTATTGTTTTACTAGTTCAGGTAGCATGTCTAGATAAATTGTATTACCTTCAACTGTGAACTGTTTCCACATTTTGGATTTAATTGTCCTATTCCATCTTTCAACTACTGATGACTTCTCTTCATTCTCAGTTGAGTACATATGTATCCCATTTTTCTCTAATAGGTCTTTCACATGTTTGTTATAGAACTCTTTTCCCTTGTCAACCCATAGATATTGTGGTTTTCTGCCTTCCTTGAATATTGTTTTGAATGCTTCAGTCACAGATTCAACTTTCTTATCTTTCAATGGAACGATCCAACCATATTTGCTGAATGCATCGATAACCATTAGAAGATATCGGTAACCCTTATTCCATTTACTGAACTGTTGCATTTCAACTAGATCACTTGCCTATATTTCATCGATATGATTTGTGATTACGCGCCGCCGAGTGAAGTTGCGTTTTATGGGTGTATGAACCTCATCTGCTAATTTTTCTTGCCAGTTTTCCTCACTCGACGGCTTTTCCCGTTTTTTTTGGCTTCTTAACACCCATACCTAATTTGCACTTAGCTGCTATGGCGTTCCTAGCCACAGTATGACTCCATTGTCGATCTTTCCAAGGAATTGCATCGAGAGCTTTGACCATCTTACGATCGGCCTCATTCTTGCATTTGACTTGGTCGCCTTTTGATTTGTTTCCACAAACTGAGTAGTCTACATCATGCTGCATACTAACAGCATCTGTTCTACCTGTTGGTTGTTGATATATCTCAAGTATCTGACCAGTGTTGGGGTCATACCTCAGTTGCTCTTCAAGAGGGTTTCCAGGGCCTGTATACTTATGTCCAGGCATCACAAAACCCTTCTTAGGCGCTACTTTCAATATAGCCTTGTGAATATCCAGCCCTCCACCATAACCTTTCCATTTAATCCATGAGTTGTATGATCTCTTGCCTCCAGCATCTTTGTAAGCCTTGTATTGTCTCTTGTATTCAGCAACCATAGCTTTACCCTCTTTTGCACTCACTTCAGGTCCTTTGAATAATCCAGGTGCAGTGACAACATTCCAAGCTTTCTTCCAATCAACAAATGGAAATGGTATTGGTATTCCTTTACCACTATGTGTTGGATCAAGTTTTTTAGATAAATCTGATGTGAAACTGTCAAAAGCTTTATCGAGATACTGGTTAGCCGTCTCTTTTATTTTTTGTTTGACGATATCTGATTTAACCGCCTTTGCAGCACCAGCTCGTACGAGATTAAATAAACCTTTAACACCACCTTTAAGCAAAGCCTCTCCAAGTAAGCCCCCAGGTTGTGAGGGCTCAATCAGTTTCCCTTGTTCTTGATGAATTTGGTCTTTGTTATCCCACATTCAGCACAAGTGCATTTCATCATGGTTCAACCATTTTTAGCTTTGACATACATATCGTTCGCTCCATGGAACACATTCAGTTTGTTTTTTCTGTTTTACACAATATGATTTTACCATTATATATATGTCTGGATTTATGAAAACGATGCTAGAGAAATTGAAATGGCGCGCCAATCGGGCGTTTTTTTTTCTCGCCAGAAACTATTTCCAAAGTCGACGATATAAAAATTAAAAGGAAATTCAGTCTTTTTTCTCCTTCTCCACCC
>CM042756.1:2887200-2914700 GCA_022496165.2 Catalaphyllia jardinei
TTATTAGGCCTAAAAGAGCAGTCAAAATAAGGTGAAATCGAGCTCTTTAGCACTGTTTTCATAATATTTTTGAAATAATATTTGATGAATCTTTCATTTTTCATTGTATCATCCATATTGAATACTTTTTAATATAAATCATAATATGAATTTCCTTTATTCATTTCATTCAAAAAGTATAAACAAAAGTAGTCACATGTTGTTGTACTCATATTTTGAATCTGATTATTTTGGTGAAGTAGAGTTACATTCTCTCTTTTCGCATGATTTACCATTTCTTGAAAAGGAGGCATTCCAAAACTATCAAAATAATTGATGATGTTGTCTTTTACAAAAGTTGCTACCCAATGGCTTCCACTCATATATGATCGTTCGAGATTGTAAATAAATAATGCTTGGTTATGATCATGTGGAACTCTTTTATCCCTTGATAGAACATCATTGATTGGGATGTTGAGATATCTACACCATTTCATTAGATCATGATTGCTCATTGGGATATCTTCGTGGAATTTTGGTTTCACAGTATTGCCCCCAGAAGTGGAATTTGATTGAATGGGCTGTTTGGTCCTAACATTAGCCCCTTTCCTTTTTTTTTGTTTGTCTTTTTTTCCCTCTACCAACCTGTTCCCATGTGCCAAGAAAAGGTGGCGGACTATGGGGGTATACACCTATTCTCGGAGCTCCTCTTCCCCTTGGAGGAGGTTGGGTAGGTGATCCAATCTTGGGGGGACCCCTGCCAGTCAAAGCTTTCAACACCATAGGAATCCCAATACTGGCGAGTAAAGTGCCAAGGAAACCACCTGATTGTTTTTTTTGTCGGTTTTATACGGAAACCTGAACCTGATTGAAGGGTATCCAATATATTTTTCTTTTGTTTTGTGGTTAGATGCTTGTTTGCGATGAGTTTGTCAATCTTATTCTGTGGAATAAGGAAACCTCCTGTCTGTACCCCTTTTCCAGCTATCTTTTTGACAATTTGTTGTGCTCCTGCACTGGAGACCGCTGCTAAAGCTGCCAATCCCATGGTTTTCGCAATGGTTGGTCCAAATGCACGTGCAAGAGCCAGAGCTGAAGTCAACAAACTACCACCAAGTTGCTTTCTGATATTGGTCTTAGCAAGCTTAATATCCATACCTTTATTCAATTTCCGATTCTTCTCCAATCTCTTCTTCACTGTAGCTGGGACATGTAGAGTGTCGTTTCCGCGAAGAGAGTCATTCGTGAGCCTTATGACAATCGTTTCCTTTTTATGGTAAGCGTCACTGAGATTCTTCTTCTGATTTTCTGATAGTTTTACCTTTATTTCATAAAGCTGAGTCATTTTTTTGTATATAATATGTTATATAATTTTCCGATTATATAACATATAAGAAATAAGGAATATCTTACTACTGTTAATACTTTTTATACTATGACCAATTCATTTCCGACCTTGTCGATTAGGACGATAGCATGGACATTGAAATTTGCAGCACTATTTGCGCTCAGTTTATACCTGAATATCAACTGCTTTGGGTCTCTAGGTACTTTATCTGTTTGATAGGACAAATCAAAATAAAAGAGAGAATAAAGAGAGTTGTAATTAGACATGTTGAGTTGGGTACCGCTATTGTAATTATTCTTTCTCATTCCATATGACATCACAGCGTTGAAGATCCTTACCTTAGATTCTGAATCGTATTCAGTTTCCGGATAGAATACGCCATTTCCATATTCCAATCTACATGACGTGAGACTGCTATTATCATTATCCGCATTCAGTTTGAAAGTATCGAAGTGGTAAGGATTTGTATCTTCATTGTTTGTTTTATTTCGTTGGAGGTAAACAAAGACGGTAGCAACATTGTCAATACAAGGTGAGATCTGGAAGAATCCACTGCTCTGCGTTGGATTGGAAGCCGTATACAATTCTCTTTTATACGTCCAAGATTTCTTCGACAAAAAGGATTCGATAAACCTATCGTAGAAATTGTCCTTTGGTACTAGTCTTGGGACCCAAAGGAAGAATCTATTGACAACCACTCGACTGGCATCTGCTGCAGTTGCCTTATATATTAATTCTGTGTCATTCTGTATATCGAACTGAAGTTGCATTGTGACCAACATTTTTTCATGTAACTCTTCAAAAAAACTGTATCGATTAAGAGGTATAATTACCACCTTCACAAATTCTTTTCGTCAACGCCCTTCTAGCCTCAAATCCTGTATTTTCAGCAGCAGTCATATCAGCCAAATTTGCTACATCCAGATACCAAAAACTATCTTTAGCTACCGAGCGACTGAAATCGTCACTTTATTCCAAGAGGTTCTTGACAAAAATTACTTTATGAAGATTATCAGTTTCATATACAATCTTTCCAGCACACTGGTTGAGAAGGAATAAATGATGTCTGTATCTTGACCGTCTACAAGTGAATCATTGATTAGGTCGCAATGAATATTAAGTATGTCAGTGTCTTGACTGAGATTCTTGGCTAATGTGACTGTGACCCTGAATGTTGTATTATCGAATTTAAGAGTAATAGAGTAAGGATACTCATTATTTTTAGCACCATCTTTGACGATCTTCGTTGTGTCCTTGATGTATGTATCAAAGTCTGTATAGTTCCAGACTCTTGCTGGGAAAGTGATGTTGTGAAATGTTGAACCGTTATCAGAGCTGTACTTTATCAATTAATTGTTGTATGAGGAATTTACATTGAACCATGTGAATGACATGTTAATGATTCGGTTCAAGCCAACTGCATATTGGTAATTGCTATCCAATATTATGGGCCTGTTGAATTTGGTTATAAAATTCTGAGGAGTGTTGTTTCCTTGATCTTTGACACTGTATGATGATAAAACAATCTCGTGATCCATGTATATATAATAACTTTACACAATTATACTTTGAAATACTGATTATACAATTTATTATACTGCAGTCTATTGATTGTTGACATTCTCAATAATGTGTCCAGTATATTAACTCCTGTATTTCTCATCTTAATTGATGTATTGCCTGCAATAACCTCACCAATAATCAATTCTAATTTCTTGAGAAGCTGTTTTACATCATTAAAAAACATAAAATTTCCACCTCTCTGTCTTCTTCTTCGGCCTCTAATCCCCGAACCTCTGATTGTTTTTAATTTGTCTTCATAATGAGTGATGTATTCATTCAATACAGCTCTTGCATTGTCTAACCGTTTGTTATTCATCTGCCTCTCAGCTACCAAAATATCCCCCTGATTGTATTTTTTGTGATGTCTGCCTTGTAACCTTTGAATTGCTGCCTCTTAAATTTTGCATCATTTATTATTTTCTTAAGATATTTTTTGCTTTTTGGGGGTGTTATTTCCGGCTGATCAAGAACCTTATCAGCACTCTCATAGTTCGCTAGATTCAAAGAATCCAACGTTTCTCTATTTATATCTTCATCACCCATTACATAATCAACTTCTTCATCATCATCGTATTCAGGTGGCTGCTCCGGTTCGGGTGGCTGCTCCTTATTCCCTTCCAAAAGATCCGCCAAAGATTCTTCATATGTTGGAGGTTTTGGTACTAGTTGTTTTTCTTGCTGTGGTGGTACATAATCACCATAATCAATCAGACCTTCTACATCCATGTCTTCATATGGATCAACTTCAGGCATATAGTCAATAACAGGCTAAGCTTTCTTTGGTGGTCTTTTTCTCCTTTGAGGCATCCTTGAATTCAAATTACTGTCAATTACATCATATAATTTACTTGTCACTGGTTTGAATACCTTCGCAAATGACTCTTGGCTTGGGTGCTGACCGATTTTATGTTGTGTGATTACATCATGGACATAATTGATTTTATTCCCTAATTTAGTTTTACTCTTTGCGAGTTCTTTCCATTTAAGCAAACTCATTTATTGTTATATTATTACGTTACATAAAAATGACAAATCATATATAAAAAACTACGTTTAACACTATGTTGAACACCATGTTGAACACCATGTTGAACACCATGTTGAACACCTTGTTATATTGAATTAATATACCGATATAATATAATGGGAATACCGAATTATGATGTTGAAGACGATGTGGTCTCAAACTTTAGACAACTATACGATTTCATGCCTCATCAAAGTTTTCGGATGCTGATTTGCGGTCCAAGTGGTTCTGGGAAAACAAACACATTAATGCATATGATCTACAATCTGCTATATTTTGATAAAGTTCATCTGTATGCCAAAAATTTAGAACAGTCCAAGTATCAGAATCTCATGGATGTCTTTCAGCCGATAAGCGATGAGGTTGGTTATGATGTTATTGAAGCAATAAATGATGAAATTATTCCAGTTCAAGATCTTGACTCTAACTCACAAAAAATCGTCATTTTTGATGATTATGTATGTGATAAAAACCAAAAACCATTAATCGACTATTTTATACGAGGGAGACATAAAAATTGCAGTGTGATTTATCTAAGTCAAAGCTACCATAAGACACCAAAAGACATCAGATTGAAATGTTCTCACTTCTCCATTTATGAGTTTCCAAGGGCTAATGAGAAGAGTTTAATTTGCCGTGAAAACAGTATTCCAAAAGAATCATATGAAAAAGCAACTAAAGAATCATATTCCTTTGTATATATCGATAAGCCCCGAAAATTCACCACCAAAAATTTCAATGAAAAAATAAAATTTATTAATATAAATGAGTTATTCAAACGGACTTTTACCTTCATCATCATCAACCATCGGTCAACGTGGACTACCTGGGTTACCGGGTGTAAAATTCAAGTTAACAGATGATGGTAATTATGATATTGATGGGAAATGATTGATTTATGTAGCTGACTCAATTGACGATAATGATGCAGTTAATTTAAAAGTATTAAAGGAACATACTCAAGTCAGTCAAAATAATTATCATTTACAAGCGAGTTTTCAATTTTATAAAGACTTTGGTGACAAGAGTCAATTAACTGTAAAACTACCACCAAATACATCGCCAGACCATTTCTTTCAAAATCATAAAGCGCATAATGCTGCTAATATAATTGACAAAGAAGGTTATGATACTGGTTTTGGTGGGGAAGCATGGTCCAGTATAAAAATGAAAGGTAATCAATTAGAGAGTGGTACTTATACCTCTGTTTTTGATACATATGCTGGTGGTTTTCGTGTTGATGATACAATAGTTATTAATGTCCATGGTGACAGTAATTATACGATTAGTACATTCGACAGTGACAAAATATCTAATCAATATACTAAATCAATTATTCAATTCACTACTGATGGAAGAGCTGGAGTAGATGATGGGATAAAATTTCAAATTAGATATTATGGTTCTCATTACAATAAAAATATAACATTTCTATTTTATTCAAGATTGATTAAGGGTAACCAGTCGACAAGATTCGACCATACTATTTTTAATGTCCGTGACGTTGTTGATAATCATACGATTCTCTATTTTGAGAATTTGAATCTCAATGGCAATCTTATTGATGGTTTAGGTGATCCTGTAGCATATTTAATGCTGCTAATAAGAATTATGTCGACATTGAAAACTCTCGACAACACATTGTTATTGCTGATAAAGCCAGTAAGTCTTACGTTGATGGAGAAATAGCAAAAGTCCATATAGATACTACACCATTACTTCCGAGAGATGGAAGTAGAAAAATGACTGGTGATTTAGATATGGACAGAAATTATATTCTCTCTGTGGAAAATTTAGATGATTATAAGTCTGATGATCCTATAAAAAATCGTGTCAAAGACATAAGAAGCGTTGTTAATAAAGGATATCTGAATATAAATTTTATCAAATTAAAAGATAAAGATGGTAAGGAATATTTTGATCTCAAACAAAATATAATAAAAAAACTGTGAACCTTACTATGATGGACTTTTTGATAATAACAGTCTGGTTACAAGTGAAGTATGATCCTCGCAGTAAATTTTCCAATTTAAGCAATTGGAAAGAAGAAGCCTGAAAAAAAAAATCAGGGCTTCAACGGGAATCGAACCAATGACCTCCGCGATACCGGTGCGATGCTCTACCAACTGAGCTATGAAGCCACACATTGGGAGCAAGGTCAAATTATTGAGTTCATATTTTCCCGTGCAGTGAAGTTATGTGATGTATATCTGAAATAATTCATATTTGAACTGCGGGTTATAGATGCAAGTGAAGTATGATCCTCGCAGTAAATTTTCCAATTTAAGCAATTGGAAAGAAGAAGCTGGTTAGTAAAGCTTTTGTAGATGCTGAAATTGGTAAATTACCCAAACCAGATACTGATGTCTTGAAATTAGATGGAAGTAAAGCTACGACTGGAGCTCTAAATATGGGTAATAATGATATTGATAATCTAAAGACTATTGGTGAAGATGACGGCCCTAGTCCTAACTATGACCAAATAAAGCATAAAGCAGTTAATTTTGAATTGTTAAAAAGTACCAGAGATTATGTCATCCGTACTCTAGCTGAAACTGAAGCAGATTTACTCCCAAAAGATGGTAGTGAGGCTATGGAAGGTGATTTAGATATGGCAAATCATAGTATCGTTAATCTAAAAGAACCAGAAGATCACCAAGCCACATATGCTGCTAATGTAAAATTTATCGCTAATGCAATTGTTGATAATAATACAATTATGGATGGTATGATTTATAAGAAAATAAAAGAATCAGAAGAGAATTCAATTGAGTCAATTGAAAAAGAAAATGTGTTCAAAAGAGTGATGGACAATGATGAGTTCAAAGAAGATGATGATGACATTCACAAAATTGGAGTCCAGAATAAAGATTTTCATTCCGTGAATAAAAATGCTTATGAATTCAAAATTAATTATGATTCAAGTATAGGTTATTATAGTACCAGATTGTCAATTGATTTGGTATATCTACCAAAAGGTTCTTACACAATGGTCTATGAAATGTATGTTGAAAATGGTATCACAATTGATGAGATAAAACTGAGACAAAACTTGATGGTTGGTATCATATCATTTATACTGATAATGTTAAATATGGAGGACATTTTCAAATTCATGATGATACTAATAATGTTATTCTTTTCAATAATTATCTGGTTTATAGGAAATCTTTTTTACCATTTACCATTAATGCCATCTTTGAAATTGTCATTGATAAAAATCGGGCAGATCATGTTGAAATAATATTAAAGATCAGCAAAATAATCGTGAATACTAAAAGTCCCCAATTAGAAGGCTTAAATCAAAGTACTTTTTAAATTAAGTATATGGGTCCTCGAATATGAATATATAAACTAATATATATGATAACTGAAACAATTAATTATGTCAAGTACTTTTTCAAAGAAACGAAACAACATCATCCGAATGTAGATGATGTTATACTAAAGTCTGCATTAGTATACCAATACCTATATCTCAAAAATCTCAAGAAAAATATATCAATAGATGAAATTCCTTTTTTCGATGATAATGAAATTGGTTTAATTGGTCCGGGAAATGGATGCTTCACAGACTTTCTTGAAAAAAATATTCAAAGAATCTGACACATTACCCTCACATAGCATTTTACATGATGCATTTGGTCGATTTTATGATCGTCATTCAAAAGACCGTGGATAGACATATATTATACCTGAAAATAAAACACCAGAATGTGTAAAAAGATCTCCATTGTGTGGTCAGATATCTGGATTAATACATTGTGCATGAAAGAAGATTAATATATACCCAATATATATGTCAGATAAACACGTCGATATATTCAATTGGAATCATATTTCAAATGAACTAACTGAAATTGAAATAAAAGAATTGAAATCATACTACCAAATGTATCATAGAAAATCATATGCATATAAAAAAAGCGTTCAAACAATACAGAATGCTCAAGCTAATTGGTAATCTCGTTTCCATTTAACAGCATCTGGTGGTATAGTTGGTGTTGTTGCTACCAAGGGTATTGGTTTGATAGCTGTCAGTGCAGTGGCTTTATTGATAAAGGGTTATATGGAACACAAAAACCTTGATGTGAAAATGCATAATTGTAAATTTGCTTTTCAATCTTACAATCATATTATGATCATAATAAACGAAGCAATGAGAAGTGGTAATTTTGACCAAAATGAATTAATTTTACAGATGAGAAACATTGATGAAGTCGTAAGTGAGATTTGTCCAACAGTTGATAAATATATTAAAATGTATAATAAAAAATTCAATTATCAAGTATCAACTGAATTTCATCACCAACCAATGATAGAACATTTTTCCAAAATTGTTTATAATATCTGATTGTCCTCTTCAACTTCGTTACTTGGATATCTTTGTAAGGAAGGCCGAGCATCTTGAATAATTGCTTGATAACATATTTAATACTTATTATCCGTTTACGCCCATCATTAACCTTATGAAGAACACTATCAATCTCAGTGAATACTTTATGAATCTGATCCTTTTGTTTATGAGTTAAATGTGTATTATTTACAAAAGATATACCATCAAGATAGTATTTTCGATGATATATTAATTTTTGTCGTATCAAATACATTTTGTCATAGAAGTTAAAGTGCTCCATGACAAAATCATAACCATGAACTAAACCACAATTCATAGAGGTATTCATACCATTTACAGTTTCCATATCCTGTTCACTACAGCATTGCTCAACCACTTTATTAACTTCCACCAATAGTTGATCACAAAATGGGCAATTACACTCTACCATACTATTTAATTCATAGTGAATTTTATAATTACAATCCATCTTATATTATTATATGAGATTTTATTTTTTTTATACATTTTATTCCATAATTTGGTTTTTCCAGATGATTTGTAATTACATTTATCACAAACAACACATCGCCACTCTTCACCAATGTTTTCATGCATTCCACGCATAGCAGGGATAGAAAAACCATCACCATTAACCTTCCTTAGAAATCATAATTCGTATTTATCCCGAGTCTTCTGCTTAGGTATTATATATATTACATATAAAATAATATTTTTTAAATAATGGTCCCAATAATGATTTTGGTTCCAGGTTAGGGTTCCAGACCGATGTCCCGGGTTTTGGTCTTGGTTCAGATTTTGGTTACAGGTTTAATTACAGGTTTGGTTACAGGTTATGTTACAGGTTATGTTACATGTTATGTTACAGGTTATGTTACAGGTTATGTTACATGTTATGTTACAGGTTATGTTACAAGTTATGTTACATGTCATGTTACAGGTTTGGTTAATGGTGATGGTTACAGGTTAGGTTAATGGTGATGGTTCATATTTTGGTTTATGGTTTGGTTCAGATTTTGGTTTATGGTTTTGGTTTTTTAATATTTGGTTTTTCCAGCAGTTGATTAATTGTTGGAGAAATAGTTGAGAATAAAAGCGCGGATAAAAAAAGTGTCAGAGCCTCCAACAATATGGAAAATGCGCTGGTACCCCCAACTACTATACTACTGCCGGAATTTATTTGTCTATGTGTAGCGTATCGCGAGGTCTTCTGGGTGGAATTGAGTAGGCTTATATGACGTGAGCGTTTGACACGGCGGCCATTACTGTTTTGAATACCTGTAATTTTCATGCAATGTTCAAGGTAAGTTGTTTACCATTTTAAAATCGCTTCGCCTCGTTATTGTTAGATGTTATCTGTCTTCCCGCACTGCATTCGCGAACTCTCTTTCTCTCTCTTTATTCTTTATTTTCTAATAAGTATTTTAACAAATTGGACATGCCCACAGGTAGCTAGCTAATCTAGGTGGGTCATGTCTTAACTAAAAAAAAAGTACAAAAATCAGGAAGTTCACTAAAAAGAGTAGGTATACAAGTTTACAGAAATCAGGAAGTTAACGAAAAAGATGAAACAAAGATACTACAAAAATACTAGAATAATACAATTAAGGCTATACTTATTATTCTGAAAATACATTAAAAGCTTAAAAAAATTACCTTTTGAATGACATTTTGTCTGTCAAGATAGGAGTCTCCCGAAGACGGAATATCCAAAAGTACTCTTTTAATTTTTCTTTTAAAGTCATGTTTTGAAAGATTCCTTAATGTAAGAGGCATCTCGTTCCAAATTTTAGTTCCAATATAATTCTAAAAAACGAGTTTAATTGAACAGAGAGCCTAGAAAACTGTGTACTCTTTGTTATTGCACTTAAATCCTCGTGAGAAAATTTCTTCGCCGATACGAGATTCCTTTTGCTCACGCAAGTCATTACCTTATCCAGGCTCGACTAGTGTTCAGTGTGGATTGCATGGGAGAACTAAGTATCCGCTTTCGCAAGCACTCACCTTCTTTACCCAAAAGAGTGCCAGTTACTCGACTCTACTGTTATCACGTTAATCGTGTACATGTACTTCTAGTGCTATGCGGTCATTTTGAGCAGCTGTTAATGCAGTCAAACTGCTGAACTCACGTGTACTGGAGTAGTATAGTAGTTAGCGGTTCGGGCGTATTCTTCAATAGTTGGAGGTTCTGGCACTTTTTATCCGCGCTTTTATTCTCTACTCTTTCTCAAACTTTGGAACAAAACCATAATCTAAATGTTGAAACAAATATAAATCAAAAAATCGGATTCAAATTTTAAAACTATAAAATGTGAACCAAACCATAAACCAAACCATAAACCAAAATCTGAACCAAACCATAAACTAAATCTAAAACAAAAAATATAATGTAAACCTTGTCATCAAATGTGGAACCAAATATAGGAATAAAAATATAGGAATCAAATGCGGAACCAAAACCAAAACCCGGTACATAGGTCTGGAACCAAAACCTTGGATCAGGATTGGGACCAATACTGGGACTAATACTGGGACCAATGTGAGAATAAGAGTTGGGACCAATACTGGGACTAATACTGGGACCAATATGAGAATAACACTTGGGACCAATACTGGGACTAATACTGGGACCGATATGGGAATTAATGAAGATTGCTAATGTTTGATATTCTTGTGTCCGTATGCATAGCTTGTCACTCCATCTTTATGCAAGTATCTTTTGTCGTCAAAACAGCTGAGTGATACTTTATTTATCTCATAACTTCCTAATTGGTGATTCACACTTCTGATTGTTTTCATTTTGTGATGCAGCTGTTTATTATTGAAGAGGGCATCTTTGTAGTTTTCATGTGTGATCTATACATTTTCGATCGCAAACCAATGAATTCACAAATGGGGACTCCTGCGGCTTCATCTTTGAATTTACCGATTACTTTCTTATTTGTCTTATTGAAATAAGGTGAGCTTTTAGGGTAGTCGCTATTATCAAATCTATTTTACTCTTTCCAGAAATTTTTATACACATCTTTAGCTTCGATTTCATATGTGAGACTGTCAGTGTCTGTGAATAATAGTTTGGCTTTTTCTTGGTATTATCCTTGATATATTTATAATGAAATTCATACATAAGCGTTTTACTAAGATCTAAGATGCACATACCCACATATGCCGGCCAGTTTAGAGTGACTGTTTCTTTGATCTTATGCACAGCCACCAGATTCTCATTGAAGATCTTACTGCTGACATAAGTTGGCTTACTGGTATATTTCAACAGTTTCTTCTCATCAGTAACTAATCTAACATCTACTCGCTTTCTGAGATTTTCCATTGTTTTACCGAATACACTATTGTTTATAAGCTTGAAGAAGTCTTTCTCAAAAGCATTCTTAACATTCTTACGTTTTTCTGTATTGAAATCAATATACTGTTTCAACCAAGGGGATTGATCAAACTCAAGCACTAGATGAACTTTACTCGATTTCAAACCTAGATTAAGGTATAATTGTAGGTTTCTGTAATGAAGCACATACTTTTTTTCCTAAGGTTGGTATAAGCTTGTGGACCAGACCGGTTGATATATTATATTTCTCAGATATGTTTTTGCAATACTCAGATAACATATCATTGGTTACTTTCACCTTTTCTGCTGCAAGTGGATAATCATTACGAAGATCATGTAATTCTTCTTGATACTCAAGATCAACTTCTGCTATGAAACCTTTGTTGCTGTCTTCTTTGTACTTGGCTAGGTCTATCTTATCAATCTGTTTCTGTGTCATCCATCTGAATCCGCCTGTTGGTAGATACTGACTGATAGCCCAACCGTAAAGGTTATTAGCATCAAGATACATGATATACTTTGATGGGCACCTTCTCATCGTATTCTCTCGTGTATTTATTGTTTGCTTTACCATAACGATTGGCTATATAGCTGATACCACCACGCATGCCCTTTTCAATGAACTGGAACATATCAATATCAGTCATGAGCTCTAATTTGATGTTCGTCATCTTCAACATTGCATCCCATGACAAACCAGGAGATGTGAAATAATGGCATGGATCCAGTTTATAATGTCGAAGACATGTTTTCCTGAAGTTTTCGAATACATCAGCTAACATGAGGACGTCAGATGCAAGGTATTAGCCATGGTACTCACCCATATTTTTGAGAGAGAATGTATTCCACACATGTTGGGCATGTTGATAGTCTTCATCTGATATGTGTTTGTCATTTAATATGCTGTAAAATGCTGCTTTTGGTGGTAGCTTTTCATTGAATTTATTGAAACTGTCCATAAAGTCATATGGGTAAACTCCTTTTCTGGCCATCAGATCAACCTCTTGACCTTCAAATACTTCAGAGGTGTATTTCAGATTGGCATGGTTTGGATTCATGCAGGCTTTGTCTTCATTCTTACAATTTTTGCACTCAGTGCATGGCAAGCTGGTTTTATGTTGTATTATCTTTCCTTTATTATTGATATGTCGTTTTGTGCACTCACCAGGTTCACATGTATCGCATTTTCCGCATTTAGTAATGTTGTCAACGAGCTTTTCAAGACTTGAACCCATGAACTGGAAACTATCAATGAAGGTCAGATGATTGCCAAGCATGAAAGCCATATACTTTTCCATGTTGTTGGGTATAGCATTGATGTTCATTTGACATTTTTCACCTTTCTTATTTGTGTATGTTTGCTTCTTAACAATGGCTCCAGTCTCTTGCATTATAAAATGACTATCATAACCTCTCAAATTATGAAATATAACAGGTATTTTTATTTCTTCTGGATTTACTCTGAGTTTAAGATTGGATTCTTGATGGGTGGAGTCTCTGTATTTACCAGTAATATGGCACTGGTCTCGACATCGAATATCTTTATCAGTATATTTTTTATCGCAAATATGACATTCTTCAGCTTTTTGAAATTTCTCTTCATCATGTTTCGTCATTCTCAATGGTTTATTGAATTCTTTTTTCCTAACCTTCTTGCAATATTTGACTTCCTCCAACACAGCTTCCATAAATTTATACACAGCCTTTTCACCTCTGTATGTTGTTACAGGTTTGCTGTATTTGTCGTCATAGCAACAGACAACCTTGTAACCATATCCACAGTCTGTTTGCTTCTGGTATGCCTCTGTATATGATTTATCATTACTAGGTTGGCAACCAGATATCGTTTCTGTTATAGCCTCAAAGTCTGCATAGATCACATATGGCGCGGGTTATTGTTTATGGAAGTTGTTTAATTTTAATATGTTGTTATCCTTATCAGGCATTTTCACTGCTTGTGTTCCATTTAATTGAATACAATTGTCTTTGTGATTGTTCAAGACTCTTTCGGAGCTGAAACACTGAAGGCAATGCATGCAGAAGTGCTTCTTATGCTCATACTTCGTTTGGTTGAACACGAACCTGTTGAAGTCTTTTATGAGTACGTAGTGTTTATTATCATTTTCAGTTATCGATAATAAATTCATCTGTCTGTCATATTTTTCTTTTGACACAAAGGTGGGAGATGGTTGTTTGTTTTCATATCCGAATATATTAATATTAATCTCATTTTGCTTTTCAATTTTATTGTACTGCTTGGTGGTGACTGGGAATTCAATTCCAGAGTAATCCAATCTATTGATGTATTCTTTATCGGATTTCTTGATCCTTTGCGAATCTTTTTCTTGTACCATCTGAAGCATTCATTATCTTCATTTTTCATATTGATTAATCCCTTTTTGCTATTTCTGAGTTCTTGTGGAAGTTCGATATATGAGGAGCCTTTCATTGGTTGATATTGTGCAATATTGAGATGATGATTGTTAACAGATTGAATAGTCCAACCGGAACCTTCAGATACCCATTGAGCTATCACGTTCAAGATTTGCTGTTGTGTTAATTGTGACGCTTCATAGACTTCTGTGTCATTGATGATAGTTTGAGCTTTCCTGTTGAAGTATGCGGTTTTTTCTATTGTTCCATCTTTTACCGATTTTTTGAATGTCACCTTTAGCGTTTCAACAAATTTTAAACCTTTCATAGATTCGAGATTCTTCATGATTTGAGAATTGGGGATAATTCTTGTTCTTTTCAAATGCTTCAGCGGGTCTTTGTTGTATTTTATGGCGATTTCATAAGACTGTGTATCCTTTGAGAGCTCTGGCAATCTTTCGGACGGTTTTTTCGGTTTTTGAGAAGTTTTTTGATGTGCTTTCTTTCTTGTATTTCGGCTCCCAGATTTTCCCTTTCTTCTTCAGTCAGAAATCTTAGATATGTATTTCTTCTTTTTGGTGGTTGTTTCACTTTTTGTTGAAATTTGCTTTGCTTTGAGAGTGCGTTTGTTCATATGATTGGTGGCGATAATTTTTTCATTCTATATAATTACTATATATAATTTTATTCTTAAGTGTTCCCATTCTATATTACTGCTATATATAATATATTCTTATGTGAGTTTATAGTGCGTTTAAATCCTTCATAGGAATCCAGCTATTAAAATCATCACTGCATCCCTTCCACTTCCACTAAAGCTTGTTTCTTCTTATAATCTCTGCGAATGACTTTATCAATGCGGAATACATCCTGTTTGGCTTTTAATCATTCAGGTTCATAGAAACTCCCTTGAATATCTTCACCTCTGAGATCTTTTAATTTGTATGTTATTGGATTAGTGTATTGGATCTTATCAACTGTGAACACTTCTGTCCAGTTTGGTGTATAACCCTTATGGAACACATTCCGTTTGTACTTAGATATTCGGACCTTATCACCTATTTTAAATTTTGGTTTCTGTTTTGATGTTTCCATATCACCATATAGATTGAAGTAAACTGTACCCTCATTCTTTTTCTTTGAAGCCTCAACTGGTGTCATTTTTATGCTTGAATGTTTTGTGTTGTTGTATTGTTCTACTAGTTCAGGTAACATGTCTAGATACATTGTTTTACCTTGAACTGTGAACTGTTTCCACATTTTGGATTTAATTGTCCTATTCCATCTCTCAACTACTGATGACTTCTCTTCATTCTCAGTTGAGTACAAATGTATCCCATTTTTCTCTAATAGGTCTTTCACATGTTTGTTATAGAACTCTTTTCCCTTATCAACCCATAGATATTGTGGTTTTCTACCTTCCTTGAATATTGTTTTGAATGCTTCAGTGACAGATTCGCCTTTCTTATCTTTCAATCGAACGATCCAACCATATTTGCTGAATGCATCGATAACCATTAGAAGATATCGGTAACCCTTGTTCCATTTACTAAACTGTTGCATTTCAACTAGATCGCTTGCCCATATTTCATCGATATGATTTGTGATTACACGCCGCCGAGTGAAGTTGCGTTTTATGGGTGTATGTAACTCATCTCCTAATTTTTCTTGCCAATTTTCCTCACTCGACGGCTTTTCCCGTTTTTTGGTTTAACACCCATACCCAATTTTGACTTAGCTGCTATAGCGTTGCGAGCTATTGTATGTCCCCATTGTCTGTCTTTCCATGGAATAGCATCAAGAGCGTTAACCATTTTACGATCAGCCTCATTCTTACATTTTACTTGATCACTCTTTTGTTTATTTCCACAGACTGAGTAATCAGCATCATGCTGCACACTAACAGCATCTGTTCGGCCTGTTGGTTGTTGATATATCTCAAGTATCTGACCAGTGTTGGGATCATACCTCAATTGCTCTTCAAGAGGGTTACCAGGGCCCGTATATTTATGCCCAGGCATCACAAAACCCTTTTTGGGAGCAACCTTGAGAATGGCATTATGGATGTCTAACCCTCCACCATAACCTTTCCATTTAATCCATGAGTTGTATGATCTGCTGCCTCCAGCATCTTTGTAAGCCTTATATTGTCTCTTGTATTCAGAAACAATAGCTTTCCCCTCTTTTGCACTCACTTCAGGTCCTTTGAATAATCCACGTGCAGTGACAACATTCCAAGCTTTCTTCCAACCAACAAATGGAAATGGTATTGGTATTCTTTTACCACTATGTGTTGGATCCAATTTTTGTGATAAGTCTGAAGTGAAACTGTCCAAAGCTTGGTCAAGATATTGGTTGGCCGTCTCTTTTATTTTTTGTTTGACGATATCTGATTTAACCGCCTTTGCAGCACCAGCTCATCCGAGAGCGAATAAACCTTTTGTGGCACTTGTAAGCAACGCCTCTCCAAGTAAGCCCCCAGCTTGTGAGGGCTCATTTAGTTTCCCTTGTTCTTAATACATTTAGTCTTTGTTATCCCACATTCAGCACACTCCCCTTTCATCATGGTTCGACCATTTTTAGGTTTGACGTATCGTTCGCTCCCTGGAACACATTCAGTTTGCTTCTTCTGTTTAACACAATATGATTTTACCATCATATATATAATTTAGATATTTTTGAAGTAATTGATGATAAATCTATGATTGACACTTGTATCTGACATATCGAATTTACAATTATGTATTGTATCGAGAATGGATCTTCCCTTCTGTCTTTCCAGTAGATAGTATAGACACCAATAACCGCATAATACTGAATCACGTTCTTGTATCTCATCTCCTGAATATACTAATTGTTTGGTTATCAAGATTTACTATCCCACATTCTTTATTTTTTATTTGTGATGGTAATGCTCCTTGCTGAAAACACCTCTGAAGTATTTTATACTAAGTTGTTTTACCCAGTCCATCAAATCATGATTCGATAATGGTTTATTTACAAAATAGCCCCTATGAGTGGAATTTGATTGAATGGGCTGTTTGGTCCTAACAGTAAACCTTTTCCTTTCTTTTTTGGAGCTTTTTTTTTTACCAAGGTCAATCTGATTTTTATTCCAACTACCAAAGAGTGGTGGTGGTTGATATGGCATCATAATTCCATGATTTCCACCAGCCTTTCTCATATCCATTTTGGGAACATATAGAGGTATCGATCTTCTTGGTCTTGATTTTTCAACATGCAAACCTCTTCCAGTCAAAGCTTTCAACACCATAGGAATCCCAATACTGGCGAGTAAAGTGCCAAGGAAACCACCCGATTGTTTTTTGTTGGTTTTATACGGACACCTGAACCTGATTGAAGGGCATCTTTCTTTTGTTTTGCGGTTAGAAGATGTTTGTTTGCGATTAGTTTATTCTGTGGTATAAGGAAACCTCCTGTCTGTACTCCTTTTCCAGCTATTTTCTTGATAATTTGGCTTGCATCTGTACTTGCAGCCCCTGCTAAAGCTGCTAATCCCATGGTTTTTGCAATGGTTGGTTCGAATAAACGTCCGAGGGATAGAATAGAAGTCAATAAACTGTCACCGACCTGTTTTCTGATAATATCCATACCTTTATTCAATTTCCGATTCTTCTCCAATCTCTTCTTTACCATCGCTGGGACATATAGAGTGTCATTCCCACGAAGAGAGTCATTCGTAAGCCTGATTACAATCGTTTCCCTTTTATGGTAAGCGTCACTCAGATTCTTCTTCTGATTTTCTGATAGTTTCACATTTATTTAAAAAAGCTGAGTCATTTTTGGTATATAATATATATGTTATATAATTTTCTGATTATAAAACATATATGAAATAAGGGGTATATTATTATCATTACTGTTGATACTTTTTATACTATGACCAATTCTTTTACACAGACCTTAGGACTAATTTCCCATCAGTCTTTCTCATTTCAACATCCTGTTCATAAAGGACAAATGCATAAACCGAGTAATCTGCATCATTAGCAGCACAAAGTCAGTTTGATCATACCATCTTTGATATCCGTTGGTTGCTTTGTTAGATCAAAGTAAATAAATGGAAAAATGGAATTGAAGTTCGCCCTACTAAGGAGAGTATCACTAAATACTCACTGTTAGCATGAACATATTTAGAACATCTCGGAATACACGTGATGGTGTTTCACTTGGTTTGTAATGAACCTCAGGATATTCTTTCCCATTTCCTACTTAGAGATAGCAACTGTTTAATGCTCTATTATTAGCGACGCTGAAAGTGTTATACAAGAATTTATCAGCTGTTTGTGATTCATCATTTGCATCATTGATTATGAAAACAAAAACATGTCTAGGTTTAAAATGGTTAGGAAAAACTGACATCGACCCAACCAGAGCCATCGAAAACAAACTCATTCAAACCTTGAAGGAGTGGCGCAAAGAAGAGAGAATCCCTAATTATCTTTACAATCAACTGTACCCCACAACAGAAAATGTCCCAAAGTTCTACGGACTACCCAAGATTCACAAGAAAGACGTACCGCTACGGCCAATAGTCTCGAGCATTGGTAGCGTGATGTACGATACTGCCAAGTTCCTTGCTAAGATTATGAAACCTCTTGTTGGCCTCAACAGTCATCACATCGTCAACAGTGAAGACTTTGTCAACAAGATTGCAGAACTTGAAGTACCCCCTGGACAGAAACTCGTTTCATACGATGTTTCCTCACTGTTTACCAGCATTCCGATCAATGAAGCCATTCCAGTTGTCAGAGCCAAACTGGAAAGTGACCTGAGCTTACCGGATAGATGCCCGTTAGATATCGCCCAATTATGTGTTCTACTAGAGATGTGCCTCTGGAGCACATACTTCACATTCCAGGGTGAATTCTACAAACAAAAGAAAGGAGCCGCCATGGGGTCTCCGATTTCCCCGGTAGTGGCCAATCTCTACATGGAACAGTTTGAGAGCAGAGCTCTGGACACCGCCTCCACTCCTCCAAATATGTGGTCTCGATATGTGGATGATACGATGGCCAAGATTCACGAACACGCCATCGATTCCTTCTCAGAACATCTAAACTCCATTGACCAACATATCCAGTTCACTTCGGAACAAGAAAACGATGGCAGGATTCCTTTCCTTGATACCTGTGTGAGTATTAACCAAGATGGTTCTACCAAGATCTCCGTGTACCGCAAACCTACGCACACGGACCAGTACCTAAACTTCTAATCAATGATGAGAGTTGATGTTGAGAGCTCAGACCTTGGTTACGGAAAACGATGACAGAACTAGAGAAACACAGCATGTCAAGCGAGCTCTAAAAATGAATAACTATCCACAATGGATGCTAACAATACCACATCCAAAATCTACAATAGAAGATACCGAAGAGCCTCAAAATGAGAAGAAAATCTATGCATCAACGCCATACATCAAAGGAATCTCGGAACGCCTGCAAAGAGCTTTCAAGTCACACGAGGTTACACTTATTCATAAGCCCGTCAATTCTCTAAGATCACAATTGGTACGTGTCAAGGACACAACTGTCAATCTCAAGAAATGCGGTACTGTGTACCAGATCCATTGTGAGAAGTGTAACAAGGAGTACGTTGGCGAAACGGCCCGCTCTCTGGAAATCAGAGTGAAAGAACACCAATCAAGAAGTTCATCAGCTATTTACGAGCATTGTCGCCTGGAGGGCCATTCGGTGGACCCAAATAAGACAAAAGTACTATCAACCGAAGTTAACACCTTCAAACGCAGGATAAAAGAATTTATTCAAATTAAACTTACGAAACCAGCGTTAAACAGAGACAATGGTTACGAATTAGCAGCTATCTATGACACAATTCTAACCCCCAAGAGGCGTTACCCCCCCCCCCTTTTTTTAAATTCATCCTTTTAACATTCATATCATTGACTGATGAAGTCCGGTTGAAAAAACGGACGAAACATTTCATAAGTTTTAACTTTTAGCTCCGAGTTTTTAAAACTTTTTTTAACTTTTATTATGTTTCCGGAGCAGGAAACAAATGTTTTTGATTGTATGTATAGGTTTATTAATTGCTGTTGAAATACAGAAGTTAGCCGTCTGCTGTTTGGTTGAATCACCTCTCTCAACTAACTCACGAAGATAGGTCCACTTTCTTGTATCATGGTATTTGCTATGTATAATAACTTCCATCTGCATTGAAAACAATACGAGGGACTATCAGCTGAAATTTAGAAAGGACCACACGGCAATCGCCTGCTGCCTGCCAGACAAGGTTGGCGTCACTCTCAAGATCTAGTTTTAACTCAATTCGATAATTGAAAAAAAAGCCATACCGATTGAGTGGTATTTCTGCATTCACTGTAGCACCAGCATTCAGTAGCAATTTTCTAGCAGCAAAACCTGAATTGTAAGTTGCTGCCTGAGCTGCAGCTGTTCTTTCTTCAGCATTTCTATTCTTGTCAATATAAAATAATTCGTTAGTACCCTGACGTTTTGAATAACCATTGGAATATTCTAGAAGATTTTTGATATTAATTTTGTTGCTTGGTTAGCTTCCGAACAGTCATAAACCGCAACTCCATTCATCTTGACATTCAATTTTTTAATAAGAGAATATGCTTAATTGACTATCCCATTGTGATCATCAGCAACGACATCAGTTCCATCTGCTAGCTTCTCTAAATTAATATCTACATTGAATCTTGCGTGATACCAATCAAAAGGGGTCGCTTCTCCACTATTGTTGGCAACAAAACGATGATTAGTTTTTGTTTGATGAGCATTGTTTTCGATATTTGATTTCAATGCTGTTTCAAGTTCAAAAACGACATCTTCTTACCTTTCTATAAACTTCGAGTTTCGATAATTTGTCATATATTATATGTTTAGATAAAATTCCTTCTTCTAAGTTTTCCACCTGAAAGTATCTGATTTACTCTATCATTTACCTCCTGAGCAGTTATTTTTTTTGGTTTTGATGGTGTTATATTGTATTCCATTGGATGTGATGGTGTTGTTGTTTTGTTCTCTCTCAAAAGCCTGACTATTTCATCACCAGACTTTTTGCCAACATGTTCACCAGTTTTTGTGGCTGCACTTTTGGCTAACTTCTTCCCAGTTGTTCTGAAGATTTTACTTCCAACTGACTTTAAAACATCGCTTAGACCTTCGCCGTATTGAAATTCACCGTAAATATGTTTTTTTCACATATTTATCCAGATTTGGATCATATCGTCTTTTGAATTCACACTGTCTTATCATATATTATAATATTATATTATATCTCCCTTGATCGTAGAAACAGTTCAATGTACCAATCTATCCCATTCAAATCAATTGGAGTCCCAGATGAATCAGTAACATAAAACCGCATTGAAGATATCAAATGACCTGATACTGGACTATATGCAAGAAAACGAGGTTTGTAAGTAAATGGAAGGGATCTAACAAGATTTTCAAAAGGGAATAACAGCAACCCTACTTGAATATTGACCATCAGTAATACTATCTGTTACTTTATCACAGTTAATATGTATTTCATCTACTCCTCTTATGATGTCAGGGAGATTTGTGCCATACTCTGTTTGTTCAATCAGTTTTGAATCAAAGCCAATCAGTTTTTTTAAATCTAAGTTTGTGAGATCTAATTGACAATCATCCTCTAATTCAACAAGTACTCGGTAAGTTGATAAAACAAAATATATATTGATGCCATATTTTTCATCATCACCATCCTTAATTAGATGTCCATTGTCTTTCATATATTTTTTGATATACATATCAATATCATCATAACTATACATACCATCAATGAATGTGATTGTTTCCCAATCTACACCTTTATTGTGACTGTATTTTATTTGATTGTTTCCATAAGATTGTCTGATGTTTTACCAGCTGTAAGTCATGGATATTGTTCTCACAGCAATTTCATGCTTCATGTCATAAGATAGTTTAATAGGCATGTTGAATCTAGTTGTGAAATTATGACTCAAACTTACACCAGCCTTTTGACGGTTTTTTGATGAAAATCGTAATAAAAATTCACTCATATACTATTATATTAGATATTCCTTCATGAGATCATTTATTTGTTTGTTAGTTATAACATTCAATTTATTCAACATGTGTACTATATTGGCGAACTCTTCTCTGACATCACTACTGTTGTTTCCGGCAGATATAGACCCTCCAAGCAGCTCCAACCGTGAAAGTAAATCTTGCTTATCATTATAATAGATAACACCTGATCCAAGTTTTGAATACTTTTTAGAGGTCCTGTGGATTGGTATTTCACTCAGTCTATTTAGGTCATTGAACACAGTTCTTGCCAGTTGAGAGTAGTTCTTTCTGCTGTTGAATCTTTTTGTCAGGAGATCAAGTGTGTCGAAGTCAGCCTGTTTATCATACACTTTTTGACCGTTTTTATGAGCCACAACTTTCAAATGTCTATGCAATTTAATAGGATCAATGACAGACCACCATACTGTCCATTTTTCGATATCTTGTAAGCATTTCTCTTTTTTGTGTATAAATGCCTTTACCTATATATCTTGGGGCTTCTTTGATATGTTGTAATCTGACCAAATAATCTTAGAGGTATGGTATTTCTGTTTTATTTCGATTATATATTGTAAGTTGTATTTTTTTCAATTTTTTAAAAGGCTCACCTTTTTTGTTGAATTTTCGTCAATGTATTTTCATTTTGTTTTATTTTGCCATTCAAATTTTCTATAAATGAGGTTAAATCTAAACCTTTTTTGAAAATTTCAGATGGTAAAGGTAGCCCTTTTGATTCCAATAATTTATTATATTCATCTGTAATACCTTTATCCAAATTTATAATTTGAGGTTTCTCTTCACTTGTGCTTGGTTTGACCTCTTCATCTTCACCCTCATTTTCACCTTCATCTTCACCTTCATCTTCACCTTCATCTTCACCTTCATATTTACCTTCATATTCACCTTCATATTCACCTTCATGATAATCCCAATCTAACTCCGGCAATTTTTTACCCTCAAATGTGATAGCCTTTTTAGGATCAAATTCAATGGCTTCAACTAGTTTTTCTTGATTTTCTTTCAATTGTTTGATGAGTTTATCCTGTCTTTCGTTGATTTTTTTCATCGGTTTCTTTTCTGACTTCTTTTTTTTATTAAATATAAGGTTCAAAATTTTCCATTGTACCAAGTTGATAATACTGTTTTTCTTTTTGATAATTCTTGATGACTTCGCGGACTTCTTTCACCTTGTTTCCAGCTTCAATTCCATTATTAGAATTTTTTTTGTTCGTTTAATATCCATATACAATTATCTTACATAAAATTACTTCTCTCAACTTCTCTCAACTTATCTCAACTTCTCTAAATTATCTAATATACTCATATAAAATGTATTTACATTCGGCGGAGCTAAACTGTAAGTGACAGTGACAAAGAATGTAAATATTTTCCTGTTGGCATGAAATGCTTGCGTGCCGCTATGGCATTAATTTATTCTATTGTTGTAATCATATATAAGGTTTGACAGGCTGTAATGTATTCATCTCAGCTCTCGAACTTTCAAATTTTAGTCGTTGCAATGCCGTCCGAAAACGAATCCGACCTTGCCAAATGCTTGTCCGATCTCAAAGAAGAGTTACGTTCTGGCTTTTCTTCGCTAAAGAGGGACTTAGTCGAAGAAAACACTTTGGCGATCAAGAAATTAAGGTCAACAGCTTCATCGACACCTAAATTTAAGAAGAAAGGGAACGAAAAGCAGTTTGAAGTCAACTCACAAGTCCTTGATCACGTTCAGTCGGCTTCTTCGTTTCTTGCGGCTACTCCGCCTCAGGTTGAAAAAGCCCTCGAGGAATTAAGAGAAGGTGAGAAGAAGCTTGCTCACAGGAATAAGCTCATTCTTATTGCCGATTCTGCTGAAGACGGTTGGGAAGTAGTTAATGAGTATCAACGCAGGGATCTGGCCGAAGATAGCGATGACGACAAAAGAATAAGGCAGGCCGAAGCAAGAGCTTCTCAGAAACGAAGGCGTGCTCAATCTCAAAAGAAGAGACCTAATTTCGCCCAAGGATTGTCATATCCACTGTTCTCCAGCACTGTGCGTGCTAGTTCTCCTGTTCCTCTTCTGCAACCCTCGGTATTTCCTACAGCGTTCCAGAATTCGTACTCGGGAAGCTGTCCCAAAGCATCTCCTGGCTTGCGTGGGGATCCTGTTTCGCGTGTGGAAAGTTTGGTCACTTTCGAAGTCAGTGCCCCGTCCTGAATTTCCAACCTTCAGCAAGTCAGCCTAACAAGCGCGTGTGATGATCTGTGAGCCCTCGCAATCCCTACAGAACAGAGATAAGTTATCAAACTATTTTCCCGAACATTGTAATTCAGATTCTTACGAATATGAACAGGGTGTTACTTCTAATATTGTTGTGCCATGTAGTTTGAAGAACCATATACAGTTTTGGCGTTCTATTGGCTCTAGTCAGTTTATCTTAGATGTCATTGATGAAGGGTATCGCATTCCTTTTTATTCTACGCCTCCTCCTAGTTTTTCTCGGAACAACAAGTCAGCCCTAGCTCATCGGAGCTTTGTTGATGAGGCTATATCTGAATTGCTGCTTACTTATCGGGTTTTTGAAACGGACGTTATTCCTCGCAATGTTAATCCCTTGTCCGTTTCGATCCAGTCCTCAGGGAAGAAGCGTTTAATTTTGGATCTCAGATTAATTAATAAGCATTTATAGAAGAAAAGCGTTAAGTTTGAGGACCTTAGGGTCGCTCTAAATTATTTAGAAAAAGGTCATTTCATGTTTTCGTTTGACATTCGGAGTGGGTATCATCATGTGCTTATTTTTCCTCCTCAACAATTTTTTCCTGGGGTTTTCCTGGTTTTACAAGGGTAAGACTAGATACTTTTGTTTCCGGGTCCTTCCATTTGGGCTTTCCTCAGCCCCTTATATTTTCACTAAGCTTTTCAGGCCTCTTGTCGCCTATTGGAGGCAGCAAGGCATCCATATCGTAGTTTACCTCGATGACGGTTTGGGGGAAGCTCCTTCGTATCAAGTTGCCTTAGATCATAGCACTAAGGTCAAGTCAGACCTGGTGCGCTCTGGATTTGTTCCTAATTCGGAAAAATCTATTTTGGTCCCTACCCTGGTTATTGATTGGTTGGGTTTCACCATCGATCTCTTCCAGGGTTTGCTTTTCATCCCAGGAAAGAAAATCAAGCGTGTATTATCCGATATTAATTCTATTTTGGAAGCCAATTGTTCTTCGGCTAGGGACCTTTCAGCCCTTGCTGGCAGAATCAATTCTTTTAACCTTGCTGTTGGTAACGCTTCCACCCTCATGACAAAATTTTTGCATATGTCTATTGTCCTCCAGTCCAGCTGGGATTCCAAATTCCTTTTGCCCCCCTCTGTTAAGGAGGAACTTGTCTTTTGGAAAGATAATGTACGATGTTTGAATGGTAGGCCAATTGGCCGGCAATTTTCCGGGACACGTACTATTGTTTATTCTGATGCGAGTGACGTTGGTGCCGGGGGAGTCATTAAGGGGCGCGATGGTGTCATAGTCACCTCCCTTGGTCCCCTGACGAAGCGCGCCGCAGCTATACCTGGCGCGAGCTTCAGGCGGTCCATGTTTGTCTTTCTAGTTTTTCTAAAACATTAACTGGTTGCGCAGTGCAGTGGTTTACTGATAATCGTAATATTCCTTCTATCATTCGCAGTGGTAGTATGAAGAGTGATCTTCAGCAGCTTGCCTTGTCTATCTTTAAAATAGTCATCAGGAATAGCATCGATCTGCAAGTAGATTGGATTCCCAGATCCTTCAATAATCACGCGGATGCTATCAGTAGGATTATTGATTTTGACGATTGGGGCGTGTCCCTTGAGTTTTTTAATTACATTGATCACATTTGGGGTCCCCATACTGTGGACTGCTTTGCCAATTTCAATAACCGCAAGTTAACCAGGTTCTATTCCCGTTATTGGAATCCGGACGCAGAGGGCGTGGATGCTTTTTGTCATGACTGGGCAGGGGAGAATAATTGGTTAGTACCCCCGGTGTTCCTTGTTCCCCGAGTAATAAGGCATCTTGCAGAGTGCGAAGCTGAGGGAACCTTGATCGTTCCCGAGTGGGTTTCGTCTCCGTTTTGGCCCATGCTTTTCGGTCCTCAGTCCCTGTACTCTTCTTTTGTTATTTGCACAATTATCTTTTCAGATGTTTCTGGAGTTTTTGTCAGGGGTTCCACCGATTCTATATTTGATGGGCCAAAATTCAAATCGCGCGTTCTAGCCGTCCGTCTCTCGGGTCGTTAGTCATGGTATTTATCTTATGACATTGTATATTCCTATTATTACGTGGTTTTATTATGTATTAAACGTTTTTCCCTTCATGTTCTCATTTAGTGGTATTTACCTTTCACTGCTTTTGTGCCTCGTTGGCAATATCCTCTGTTTAGAGGCTTAGGTGTTCCTCGCGTGAGGTCACGTGTGCCTCGGTGGCCGCGTATGGGTGTAGTCTCGGTGACTACCATTGTTTGTAATGGGGGCTGATCCCCATTTTTTCTTTCTCCCTATCCATGTATTTCATCATTTTATGTCTTCTCGGTTTTCTTTGTATGGCATATATCCTCTCTCCCTTTTGTTCTTTCCAGACGTCTTCTCCAGCCCTATGTGGACCGACCTCACCCATGTACAGGACCCTTACCTACGCCGTTTGGTCGACAAGTTACCTGATGTTGTCCTTGGTGCTAGAGCTGATAATACCACGCTCACCTATCTCAACGGCTTTAAGAGATGGCGCTCGTGGGCCTCCAAGTTTCCCGAGATTACTGTGCTACCGGCTGCTCCCACCTATGTTGCCTTGTATTTGCTTAGTGTCCTTCAAGCTTCCACTTCTCCATCCCCGGTGCAGTCAGCCTTGTACAGCATCCGTTGGGCGCACGATGTTGCCGGTTTGCAGTCTCCCACTAGTCATACACTCCCACAGAAAGTCTTGGAGTCGGCCAGGCGGAGGCTGTCCCACCAAACGTCCAAAAAAATTGCCTATGACAAGGGAGATTTTGTTCAAGTTGTTCCAAAGCCCTGATGGGTCATTGGTGGACACGAGGTTCATGGCTATGGCCCTCCTTGCCTTTGCAGGATTCCTGAGATTTGATGAGCTCTCTAGCCTTAAGCTCAAAGACGTAGTTTCCCATACCACATATTTTGAGCTTTTCATTGAATGTAGTAAGACCGATCAATATCGTGAAGGCGCCGTTGTTCCAATTGTTAAGACTGGTACCGAACTTTGTCCGTGGGCTAATCTTCTAAAGTATTTGTCTCAGGCAAAGCTCTCTTTGCCCACATCTGCGAACGGCGGTGATGGCTTTCTTTTTGGTAGTATTCAAACTAAGTCCGGGAGTCAGTCTATCCGCTCAGCTTCTAAACTGTCGTACACTAGATGTAGAGAAGTTCTTTTAAAGAAGTTAGGAGACGTAGGATTAGATCCTAAGTCTTATTCCTGGCATAGCTTCA